>CAUYQV010054252.1:0-10140 GCA_963574575.1 Galagoides demidoff
GTTTCATAGTAGGACTGAGTACATTGGATACTTTTTCTTCTGTTCTTGAGATACTTTGCTAAGAAGAATATGTTCCAGCTCCATCCATGTAAACATGAAAGAGGTAAAGTCTCCATCTTTCTTTAAGGCTGCATAATATTCCATGTTGTACAGATACAATTCCTCTACTAGATATATATCTAGAAGACCAATAACCACATTATAACAAAGATATTTGTACCAGAATGTTTATTGCAGCCCAATTCATAATTGCTAAGTCATGGAAGAAGCCCAAGTGCCCACTGACCCACGAATGGATCATTTTCACTAAATCCTATCTGAAATTTAGAATTCCTTTCTATCAATATTTTGACTGTAACTCACAATCCTCAATAGTACTATTACTATTACTGTGATCTTTTTAACAAAAAAGATAACAGCCACCTTGACCCTATAGGATAGTTACTGCAAATGTCTAATGATTCATATTATTGTGCCCATCATTACGCTGTCATTCCAGTGGTTACTAGGCCCATTGCCAGGTCTTTTTCTATATGTCATGGCACATTATTGCATGACAACCCTGACTTTTATGTATATTAACATATTAATAGAGTCAGTTTTCTCTGTTATCCTAAGATTTTATTTTATCCTTTTAAAAACAGTATTTTGGCCAGGAGTGGTAGCTTACACCTATAATCCTAGCACTCTCAAGGTGGGTGGATTGCCTGAGCTAAGGAGTTCAAGAACAGCCTGAGCAAATAGGTGATCCTATTTCTACTAAAAATAGAAAAACTAGCAGGTGTTGTGGCATATGACTGTAGTCTCAGCTACTCCGGAGGCTGAGACAAGAGGATTGCTTGAGACCAAGAGTTTGTGAGCTGTTACAGCACAGGACTCTACTGAGGAACCCAGGACGACAGAGTAGGAGGGAGGGAGGGAGGGAGGGATGGAGGGAGATGTTATTTTGAGAACATCCATAGTCTTCTCCAAACTGCTGAAGGAGTCCATAAGAAAGGTTAAGAATGAATTTGTTCTCTAGATCAAATGGTAGCAACAAAGTTTAATTATTTTAGAATGTCCTTAAAGGAGAAAAATCCCTAACTCTTGCTCATTACCTATATCCAATAACATTAATAAGTTCTCATTGGTCACTTTGAATTCTAGATGCACATAACCTAAAAGTTATTATTGTTACATAGTCAATTCTTCTATGGTTTAAGACATTCAACAGATTCCTAACCTCGATAAAATTTCAAAAGTACCTATTAATAAGTACACTAAGGCATTCATGTGACACCAGAGTTATACATACAAACCAAAAAGTAAAGAGTCATTACCATTGAAAAGTATTTCCTGACTTTTATAACTTTAATCTAAATTATTTTGATCATATTAATACATACAGCAAAATGAGCTAACATTCCTCAAGCTCTATACTGGGAAAAGTGATGGCAAAGGATTAGTTAAGGGCCTTAAAATAGTAAACCAAGGGATTAAAATTATTTGTTAACGATAAACCAGAGATTACTATAGAATTTAATGTTTGCTGCCCATTACCATCCAGATTATAGTAACTTTGGGTGTTCTCTATACAGACAAATTAATGAAAAGTGACTTCAGTTGTATAGTAAACAGACTGAAACACAGCAAAAATCTTATAGTCTTCATCATTATTATGAAGTTTTACTTTCCTTTTATGACTACTATAATTATTAATGCATGTGGAATGGCCATTACTGTTAACCATAAGAATATAGGACACTAACTTTGGTGTCTAAGTAGCTAATTATTCTTTAGTTAATAGATAAAATCACTAAACAAAAAACGAGAATTCCTGCAAAGGTTCAACATCTCTGGGATGCTACGAGATGGCCTGAGGTTACAACAGTGGAGGTCTCCCATATGAGTTAGGTGATCCTATTTCTCCAACTCATATGGGAGACCTCCATGGGAACTGGCATATGCACATGTTTGTCAGTAAGACACAAAATAAGGAAGGCCAAAGCAACTTCATATTATGCAGGTGATAATCGGTTTTCTCCTCTTCTTGCCTCCATTTCTCTTGACTGCTCTCTTCCCAAAATAGCATATAGTGAATCAATTTTAGAAGGAATGTTAAGGAAAAAATAACTAAGCCATGGGAGAAATGTACAAAAAGTTTTTATAAATAACTAATCCCTCGGGTGGCGCCTGTGGCTCAAGGAGTAGGGTGCCGACGCATATTCCGGGGGTGGTGGGTTCAAGTCTAGCCCTGGCCCAAACTGCAAAAAATGAATAAATAAATAAGTATAAGTAATCCCTCATAAGAGACTTACATGTGCTGCTGTACATATTTCATTAAAAACCCTGGAAAGAAGAACCAAGAGCCCAAAATAAGAACTGTGTGGCAAATTGGCAAACCAAAGAAGAAGTCTGACAAAGATGCTCTGATCAATATGGAATAAAATTGATATTTCATGCAATTTTTCAATTGATATTTCATTCAATATTGAAAGGGTGGGAACGAAGAGAGCAACGAGATACAGAGAGACCATTCTCTCCACTGGCCATGGAAGATACAAGGCAGGTCCCAGTTAACAAGCCTTCACAACAGGCAGGCAGGAGCAATAGGAAACATCAAGGAGTCTCTGGTAAGCCACAAACTAAAATGCAGACAAATCACTAAGACTGACATTCAAAGAGTCACAAGTGACAGTATAGAACTGTACGCAGTATAATGAAAATGCCAGCAGATTATTAAAGTGACTTTAGTCCATAAAAAGACAACTAATGATTACATTTAAGACAAACTCAAATCATCGGCCATTGTTGGATTTTTCATACAGAACAATCCAGCAAATCCACGTCAATGGGCAGAATCATGGAATAAAAATAATGTCATGGCAGAAAGTAAAGTGGCTTTGTGAGAATCACTATTTCCCTGCTATTTTTGCAAAATACTTTAAGGGATAAATAAGCACATAAGAAAGGAAGGGTGTGAGAGAAACCCATAGATATATCTCACCTAGATTGTCACAGGCCTTGACAAATACCATGACAGAGTGCAATTAAGAAAGCAATAACATTCGCTCTGGCACTGGGAGAATGTGCCTCTTTTAATCACCATAGCAGGCTCCCTCCTAATTGCCAAAAGAGGTTCCCACCCTACCACGATCAGAAATTTCAGACAGAAAACTAAAAGTAGAAGTAAAAACACCATGCTAAAGGAGCAAAACATAAAAATTAAATCCTATCAGTTACTTAGTGATTGTTCTTAATGTTTTGAAAACAATCTGGGAAAGGGAGTACGCTATGAAAATCTCCAAAAGTTCTAATGATTTTCCAGAAAAGTAGAAAGTCATTTTAGAAACAGCAATTGCAAGATCTCTTGGGGGTACCCTAAAGGACTTGAAAAATGGCAAGAAATCTCAAATTGGACCATTTGAAGATAATGAACTTGGGGGAAGGCAACTGGACCCACATCCTCAGAGCTGGAAATAGCCTCAGAGTTTCCTGAAAACACCAGGCTTTGGTTTGACACTAAAAGGCCAAGACAATGTGGAATCTCAAAAAAAAAAAAGAACAGAGTATTTACAGGACTGGGTCTCTCTGGGAAGCCTGGGGTTCTTGCACCTTTGGGAGGCCTAAAGTCTTGGTAGCCACATTTTGAGAAAGTCACCAGGAAGTGGACGAATATGTGCAGCACAAGGAAAACCTTCAAAGAAACAGAGTAGCTATCACCTAAAGAAAGTGTTAAAAGAAGTCAAACTTCTTTGATTTATGAACTCTAAGCCAGGGAGTAGGTACAATGACTAAGGCTTTGTAATAATAAAGAACATGGATAGAAAGATCATAGACCAGCTTATTAAAAGTCCAAAAGACTTGAATGAAGGCATATCCTTAAAGTCTGATTAAATGCTAAATTGAAAAAATAGGAAGTTTGTCTTCAACTGACAAATGTTTAAAGAACAATTTGCTTGATCTGCTCCATTTGGATCAACCCACTCTATTTCGAAGCAAATTATGCATAAAAGAAATCACTGATTTTCAAAGCAAAGTTAGCAAACACGAGACAGTTCCTGTTACTATGTGCATTACCCAGTACCTGGTACCTGACAGGATTTTGACAGTGTTTCTTGAGGGAATGAATCAATAGGAACTGTTTCAATATCACCAAGTATGGCAGGTATCCTCAGTGATTCCACTCCTTCTCCCCCAGATGCCTTTTTCTAAATTTGATGTTTTGAGTTCTGATGAAGACTCATTTCCACAATAAACCATGATGTAACAAACCTAATGTAAGCATGATTAGGCAATTCTGCAAAATAAAATATACTTTACAAGAAAAACATTAATAATAATTAGTATTCTGCTATCAATATTATTATTACTATTTAGTAATATTAAATATTACTTTAAAAATAGTATCTTCCATAACGAAAGGTATTCACCACATACTTTCACAATGGAAAAACATAAGTGCTACATTTTCAAGTTTTTTAACATTTAAATTGCAATGTAATACAAAATTTAGATTTTACAGAAAAACACAGGTCATACTGAGCAAATATATGTCTTTTCTTTTGCATTTTGCCCATAATTATCCTGCTGCAATGTAGGCCCAAGTCTATTTCCTGGAGATCTATTGAGCTGATATGAGACAAGAAGGGCTCCTGAGGATTAGAGGGTAGACAAGAATGATGCCTGCACCTATGTACTGTAGGCAAGCAAAGGAAATGGGGAAATGAATTTAATTGCAAAGTAAAGGGGGGAAATAATCACTATCTAAGTTGGAGTTCTGCAAAAACACCTGTAAAGCATTAGAAGCTGTGAGTTCTCAGATGCAAAAAAATACTAATTAACTATGACAGTGATCCTACTGGGTAAGGGCAAAGATGCTTGTATATATGTGGACTAATAAATCACAAACCAGAAGTAATTTATGACAATTAACTAAAACTCTAGGGCTACACTTCTTACTTGGCTAATAACATGGAAAGAAATTAGTCTCTCTAAACCTCAGTTTCATTCTTGTAAATATTAAAGAACTTTCCAAGATGCCACCATGCAATTAAGGATACCACACAAGGGTCTAGTAAACATTAATTCAAGGATAAGAAGAAGCAAGAAAAACCAAAGTTCGATATTCTAGTCATAATAGCCAGTGAGTAATACAGTGAAAAGTATAATCAGGAAACAAGGTTGGCCCTGACAGTGAGGATAGTAAATCTAAGCATCACTGGGTTGGACTACCCAGGACACTATGATTGCTCCTTATGACCCATTAGGGATATTAATCCTTTATAAATCTGCCCTCTTAATACTTTGGGCCTCTCATGATCTTTTTCCTTATAGGCAATATTCTCAAACAGGTCTCCTAACTTTTCTGCATCTCATCCCCCATAAGAACAGAATTATCTTCCTACAATGTAAAATCTAATCAGGTCACACTCTTCTAAAAGTGCAATGGCTCCCAAAGCTTTCAGATGAAGTTTAAACACCTCTGCTTAAATAATTCAAATCAACATGGTAACCATATTTTAAGGCCACAACTCCCTAGCACTGTCACTGTAAGCGTTATCAATGATGAAATTTCAAAGGAGAAAATTAAAAAGATATGGCCATGTAGGTCTGACACACAACAGAAGATAGTGAAACACAAAGCAGGAAGGAAAGCTAAAGCTACAAATCTGTTGGAGTTCAAGGCAGAGCTGGAATTTCAGCTGTCGTAAGTAATAGGAAAACAGAGTGAAAAGCACCCAGTGAGGAGGCAATCTTGAGCCAGACCTGCTGCTTAAAACCAGGGATGAAGGTAGAATTTCCTTCCCAGCCTCTGAAAGGAAGATGATAAAAGTTTCTTTTTTAACATAATGCTACATGTCTAAAAAAGAGAGGCACACAACAGCAGACAAAGCTTTATGCAAAGATCTGTTCCAGAGGTCCGCTGGCTTGGCCACTGACCAGATCTGTTAGACTTCCAATATCAAGAGTTGGATAGAAACCCTAAGCCACCACCAATACAGAACTAGTTCTGGACTAGAATGTCCTAAAGGTTAGATGGTGGCAGCAACTAAGTCATTAACGACATGAGGTAAGGGACGGGTGGGGTAGGGCTCCTGTTTAATGCAGGATTACAGAACAAATTTTTCAGAAAGAACATTAATGATAAGAATGAGAACCAATGAGATCAATAATTGAAGGAAGAATTTACTCCAGAGGGAATAAAAAGAAGAAGGCACTATGAAAATCACCTTAAAATAGCTCTTTAACACTGACTTTAAACATATCTCTTAAAAAAAAAATACAAAAAAAAGAAAAACAGTCAAAAACATGAAATCATTTTTTAAAACAGGCCAAAATAAAAACAAGAATAAATTTGAGAAAGAATCAAAGTTCTGAAAATAAAACCTATAGTAAGCAAAAGCTAAAATATGAAGATTGAAGAAAGGCATAAGCCTTTAGAAAGTATATCTATTTTGTGAAGATTTGTGTCCTTCAACCTCAAGATCTAGCACAGCATCAGGAATGTAGCCAGAAACCATCCAAGTTTAGTGGAGAGAGAGAGCAAGAGAAGGAAGAACGACTAGTAATCAAACCAAGAAGAGGCAGGCTACCGAAACTGTGATATTCAAGTTACTGGAAAGTGGCAGAAATTTACTAGCTTAAATCCCTCCTTGGAGGAAAACTGGCAATTCAGAATTTGCGCCCAACACTAGTGCTATCTGGGAAATCCCATGCTTCCATATTTTAAGGAGAACCACTTTGTTCTTTACCTTGCTTCAGTGGTATATGTATGACCGTTTAAAAAAATGGATGACCTACAAAACCAGTAAGTCTCCATAATTTCAAGTTTCAACATTTCTTCTATTCAAGAGAACACTGCTTTCCATGAAGATTTATCACAATAAAACAAGATCTTGGATCACAGGTAATAAGAGACATATTTGTACTCTTAAAAACAACTAAGAAAAGGACCTGCCCTGGGAGTTTTCTAAAGTTGAGTGAGATGTTATTATCTGCTTTTCCTACCTCAAATTACTTCTTTGCAGATTAACTACTCAGGGAAGTACTGGTACGGTTTGGATGGGTATAATGTGAAAACAGTGTACCTCCATCCAGGCCAGACACTGACAGACTGCAGTAGCAGACAAAAAACTAATGAAGCTTCTAAACTTCTCATCAACAATAACCCAGAACTTGTAACTGTGAGAAGTTTCAACCATTTGTTTTTACTTTCCCTATGAAACCTAGTCTTTCACTACATTAAAGAGAGCAGAAAATATAGTCAGAAATAAGATGCCTTCAGTTCCTAAGAATATGGTGCTACATAATCACAAATCTGTATTAATAGCTTATCTTCAAACTTCTATGTGAAGGTAGACTTTACATAAACAAACATTACAATATGAAAATTTAGGAGTGATCTCATGAGACCACAAGAATCATGATGACTCTAAAGCTCTGTCACAAAACTTTAAGCTTGCCATTAGTTTTGCTTATCTCTGCATTCATTGCTATTAATTTAATGGTCTAGGGAGCTGTCAGGGATATTTGGTAAAAGCGATTTATCTTTCAGGATAATCTCCAACCCATTATTCAAAACTTTTTTAGCTTTTAGCCACACAGGATTTGAGAATAAGGGGGCTAGGAGGGGATGGAAGGTAAGGATGATGGTAAAGCTAAGAAGGAATGTACAAAATTTTTCCAAAGTATTTTCAGCACTATTCTCTTTATTTCACACTACAAAAGCCCAATATAAACCAGCAGTTGAGCCAGAAAAGGTTTTGTTGCTTGAAGCAATGCTGTGCCCTCCATGGTGAGTGACAGGGCAGTGCTCCGTGAGTTTGCTTACACAAGCCAGATCCAGCTGTGCCAAAAACTTCACTGCTACACAGAAGTTAAGGGGCAGAAAAAGGACTTGAGAACTCACTAGAGAACATTAATATGAAGATGTAAAAAGATAGCCCATTCATTTTTTCCTTATTTGTGTCAAGGGAAAAAGAAGACTGAGACTAAATGTGGGAAAGGAATTTTTAAAACCTTTCTTCAACTCTGTTTTGTTCCTTTCTATTTATACGTATACATTTAAAACACGCTTACCGGACGTTGTAGTAGCACTTTAGTTGGTATAGTGTTTTCTCTCATTTTATTTTACTTTCACTTTTTGCTTCAGATACAGTCACAATATTTGCAAAACTATCACTTGATAGTTTTTAAGTCTTCTTTTTGATCACTCCGCAAACATTTATAGAGCAACTACTAAGGCCCAGCCACTGTTCTAGGCATGAGGACACAAAATTGAAGGGCGTAAAAACCCCTGACCTATAGTAGAGCTTACATTCTAGTGGGAGAAGAAAACAGACACTACAGAGAAGTGAAGTACAGTAAGCTTGATACTGATAAGCAGTAAAGACGAAAAACAAAGCAGGAAATAGATATGGGGTACATTGGGTTGCACTATAAATGAGGTAAGGCTTTACTGAGCAAAAGAATTATAATAACAGAAATATAGTAGGCACTGAAGAAGAAATAGTTGTTGTAGAAGTCATAGTATTTCTAAGTGTTTGAAACCTGGTAAGTACTAGGCAGAAGGCCAAGAGCTTTACAAGCACTCCGCCATTTAAGTATCATGACAAGTCTGTGAGTCAGGGAATACCATTATATTTATTTTACATCTGGAAAACATGAAGCTGAGAGCAATTAGAAATTTGCTTATGGTCACAGTTAATAAGCAGTGAGGCTGTGATTAACACTGGGGTAAAAATAATAATATATAAAGTATAATATAAGGGAAATAATCAAACCACCACTAACAAATATACGAGGTCTGACAATGAAATTCATGAACTCATCCTGGGAAAATTGCTATATACCTCATTGCTGAATATCACTATAATCACACTGGAAGTACTCCCCTTAGGAAGCTACGCACAGACACCAGCACCTAGTCCACCCTTCAAAGCAATTCTGGAACTCTTTTTCTGGAATGGCCATCAAAACTGTTGTCAGATGACCCTTGATGTCTTGAATATCATCAAAATGTCTTCCTTTCAATATTTCCTTTATCACTGGGTAAAGGAGAAGGTCAGTGGAGACCATATAGGTGAGCTGGGAGGGTGTTCCAATATAATTATGTGTTTATTGACTAAAAATCCTTCTCAGTGCTAGGTAAATTGGTGCATTGCTGTGATGCAAAAGTCATAAATGATTGGCCGAGATTTTCACTTAAGATTTTCCTGTTTCTCTATTGATGTATATCGGTCTGCTATGCTTTTCCTAGTCAGCTTAAGATTCTGATGCATGATTTGACAAATTTTTGCAATGTTTTCCTCAGTTCTGCTTGTTGTTGACCTTCCTGAACTTTCTTCGTCAGTGATGCGTTCTATTCCCTTAGAAAAATGTTTAATCCATTTGCACACTGCCGTTTTCTCCATGGTGTTATCCTTATAAACTTGAACTATCAGTTCCCTTCTACTTTTGCCAGGTTAAACAAGAAATTTATGAATGTTTGTTTATTTCTCTAATTTAAACTCCCACATTCTTGCCACAGCACACAAAAACATGCAACAATAATGAACGCCACTCACCACGACAGTGACACACGTCAACATGAACACAACTGTGAGACGCTGACATACCAAGGTTTTGAAACCTCACCAAGTTATTTGTATAGTGCCTCCAACATAAGTGCACAGTGACAAAAAAAAAAAAATCATATTTTTAAATAACAAATAGATTTTGAAGTTTTTAGAACGTCTGTTATCTAGCTTTGAGCAAGGGATAGGATTTAGATAAACGGCAGAAAGGAAAAAAATAATAAAAGTGAGAAACTGAAAAAACTTCTAGAAACCCCCAAGCAGACCTGGCCGGCTGGACTTGTGAAGAGGAGTGCTGGGAGCAATGGCAGTAAGGATTGAAGCGTTGTCCTTCCGGAGCATGGAGGATTCATAGTAGAGAGGGGTGTAATCCCAGAGATTTCTTTTTTTGAGACGGAGCCTCAAACTATCCCCCTGGGTAGAGTGCCATGGCATCACAGCTCATAGCAACCTCCAACTCCTGAGCTCAAGCGAGTCTCCTGCCTCCGCCTCCCAAGTAGCTGGGACCACAGGCGCCCGCCACCTTAGGCGTACGTGGCTAGTGCCACGTAGCCGATTGAGCCACAGGCACCCAGCCCCAGAG
>CAUYQV010054255.1:0-28678 GCA_963574575.1 Galagoides demidoff
CTGTAGTCCCAGCTACTTGGGAGGCTGAGGCAGGAGACTCGCTTGAGCCCAGGAGTTGGAAGTTGCTGTGAGCTGTGATGCCATGGCACTCTACCCAGGGGGATAGCTTGAGGCTCTGTCTCAAAAAAAAAAAAAAAAAAAGTAGAAGGTGCTGGCCCAGGACAGCAGGAGGCCAGATAGTTTGAGGTGCAGAAGCCAGGAAGCCCGTGGTGGATGGGGCAGCCTTTATTTTCTAGCTTGTCTGTGTGTTACTGGCTGTTCATTGAAAGTAGATCACTGCTGACCCTCCACCCCTGGCCTTACCCTGGGTAAGGCAGAGATAGGGGCTCTTGGTGATGAGAGTGTCCCATCCCTCCTTCTCCGAAGGCTCCATTAATGATGGCCAGGTGAAGCACGCCAGGCACTCATCCTTTCCTGCCCACGCCTGTCTGATACCTGCTCTCTCCTGGCTTCCCTCTACCTGGTCCTTCAAGACTAGATGGTCTCCTGTGGATGTGGCCTGGGGCAGGGATAAGGTGAAGGTGGTCCAACCTTGCTGACCTCTGGGCTTTGGGGTCCCTCATACTCCAGCCAGCACAGGCTCCTCTGCTCCGTCCCAACTGCTCACATTACCCTGGGTTTGCAGACTCAGCAGTGGCTCAGAGAGTTTGAGCAGCTTGCTCAGAGTCACACAGGATTTGAACCAAGGACTGTGAGTGATCCCATGTCAGTGATTCTAAGTAGGCTGGTGAGAGGGCTGGCCAGGGTGAGGGATGAGGCCAGTTTCTAATAGGCCCCAGAAAGGCTGAGTAAGCTGAGTCCTTGGGGACCTCAGGAGAGGCCATCAGCCATTCTTCTTGTGGTCCTCGACCATTGATGCATTTATTCATCCTCTATTGAGCACCCGCTGTGGTCCTGGATTCTCATGGGTAATAAGGACCATCTTGAAAGACCTTCCTCCATCCCACTCCTCCACTAGTGGATCTGGGAGAAGGGTTCCAGAAAGACCAGAACCCAGCTAGGCTGGGGGGACGTGGGCAGTGCTTCTCAGCCACTTCCCAAGGGCAATTGTCCACCTTTTCCACATCCCAACTTAGCACTGTGCACTGTGTGGTTGAGTTCTGGTTTTCATGATCTGCAAGGAGCTGGGGTCTTTGTGGAGGAACTGGAGTCTGGCTGGGCTGAATGAGCCAGAGGCCTCTGAAACAGGCCCCCCCGCCACCCACTCCATCAGTTCTGGCCATCAGCTTTTAGCCACCTGTCATGGCTCCCCACTGTCCACAGGGCAGAGCCTAAATTCCCCAGTCTGGCATTTAAATCTGATCCCAAACTGGATCTGGCTTGATGTTCTGGCGAGGTCTCGCTGAGGGTCCCTGCAGCTGCTTCCCTCCCTCTGTGCCTTTGCAGACTCTGTTCTCACCACTGTCACTACCCGCCTCTTTTGTGATGCCTTCCCAGGCCACCCTCCCTTCCTGTGGATACTTTGTACAAACTGGTTACAAATCTGTCCTTTGACTGACTTCCACCCCTCAGGGCAGGGATTTAGTACTATGGTCCTCAATATTTGCTGAGTGAATAGGCATGAACCACCGCCCTTAAGATTTTTCTTTTTTTCTTTCTCTTTTTTTTTTTTTTTTTTGAGAGACAAGTTCTCACTCTGTAACCCAGGCTGGAGTGCAGTGGCACGATCATAGCTCACTGCAGCCTCAAATGCCTGGACTCAAGCCATCCTCCTGCCTCAGCCTCCCAAGTAGCTGGGACTAGGCACCACCATACCCACGTAGTTTTTGTTTTTAATAATTTGTAGAGACGGGGGTGGGGGGATGTCTTCCTATGTTGCTCGGGCTGATCTCAAACTCCTGCCTTAAATTATCCTCTAATCCTCCCCCCTCCTCCTAGAACAGCAGTTTTCAACCTGTGGGTCGAGACCCACAGGAACTGTTGAGAACCGCTGTTCTAGAAAGTACTGGGATTGTGTTGTATGAAAGAAAAAAGATTTAAAAAAAAATAGAAAGTACTGGGATTACAAGCATGAGCCACCGGCCACTCTTCAGATCTTGACTCAAACTTCACCTTCATGATCTGCAAGGAGCAGAGCGTTACAGCTTTAATCAGCCCCCAGCCTGACGTTTCATACTGTCTTCCCTTTGTCACCATCTAACATATTATCTCTCTCATTATTCAGTTTAATGGCTTTCTCCTCAACAAGAATGTCGGCTCCATGCGGGCAAGCCGAGATGTCATTTTAGGGGAGATCTGTGTCCCCAGTGTCCAGGACATGTGTCTAGGCACATAGCAGGTGCTCAGGAAGGATCTGTCAAATAAACGAATAAGCCGATGAACACAGGAAGCACAGCCCTTCTTCTGCCCTTTGCAGCCTTCCCAGGGGCAGACCTGTAAGCTGGGCACCCTGGGGGCCATGCAGAAGGCTGGGGCAGGAGGCCGGAGGGCCTCTGATTGTGGACCCGCCCCTCTTCGGCCCAGGTGCATCACCAAGTTTGCCCAGGTGGGTGGAGTAGTCTTTGAATGGCAGGCCCTGGGAGTGGGGAGGAGCTGGGTGCCAAAGACCTATTTCCAGGTCTCTCCTCCCTGGCCCATGTGTGGGACTGTGTGTGTGCAGGAGGGAGGGCACTTCTGCTGGGAAAGCCCCGCAGAGCCTGGACTGGGGCCTGCCGGCCCAGCAGACTATGTCTGGGGTCCTGACTCCCTGTCCTTCCTCCCACTCCCTGCCGAACAGTATGTGGGCTCTTTCCCTGTGGATGACCTGGACACACAGGAGAGCGTGTGGCTGGTGCAGCAGCAGCTGTGGGCACTGAAGGTGGGTGGGCCAGGGCCTGGGAGGGCACTTCCCTGGGAGAGACCCCAGCCTTGGAATGACCCCACCAGGCCTGATCCAGTCCTTGCCCCAGTTACAGAGGGGGCTAGGGAGGGACAGGACCAAAGGCCCTCTGAGGAGTGAGCCCAGTCAGAACACAAACTCTGGCTCCTGGAGCACTGTCCCTCATGTTAGGGACACTTCCTCTGGGCTGTCCATGACTTGTATCCCACGGTTGGAAGCACAGATGGGAGATTCAGGAGATGGTCATCACATGGCCCTTGACGGCCCTGGCTAGGGAATGTTCTGCCAGAAGCCGTCTGCACTTCCCCAACTTGTGAAGGCATCACTGTCCAGGGCTTAGTCCCTGAGCCTGAGTCTCTCATCCCTACCAGCCCTTAGTGCAGTGACCCTTTAATACAGTTCCTGTGGGTTGCAACCTACAAGTTGAAAACCGCTGCCTTAGCGATGGTACTGAGGCTGGGAAGGCTAGGACAAAGCTTGGGTAGTGACACCTGCCCCCACCGACTCTCTTCCCCCCAGGACTGTCCACGTCGCCGGGCCGTCATCCTGAAATTCAGCCTTCAGGGAATCAAGATCTACAGTGGGGAGGGTGAGGTAGGAGCCCATGTGGGTGCAGGTGAGGACTGAGCAGGGCCAAGTGGCTTCTCCCTTAGGCCCTGCTCATCTCCACCTGAGCTTCCTTTTGGGCCCCCAGGCATACCATCTGCTCTGGACCTTTGGACTTTATCTCTCCAAGGACCCTTCTCCCAGGGCAGGCAACAGTTTCTTACTCTTGGGCCTTACAAAATCAGGTCCTAGCCTGAGCATCAGAAACTTGCAGCCATGTGAGGTTTTGGAAGGTGCCCTGCCCAGCCTCTCACAGCAGTAGCAGGGGCCAGACTTGGAAGGAGGCAGGTTAAGAGCCCCTGCCTGGCCACCCTGCCCCTCATCCATGCTCCTCTTATGCAAGCCAGCTGTGAGTGCATGCTAACTGGGTGCCAGCCTGCACCCCACCACTGTGGGTGTCACTCACCTAAGACTGTAGTGCACACAGTATCTCAAAGCTGGTCATTGCAAGGCCCTGGGGTCAGGTTTGCACCACTTGGTTGAGGTCCCAGTGACTTCCACCAGCAGCCTCATCAGAGAGATGGGTATTGTCCCCACTTGGCACATGTCACAACAAAGGGTCAGAGGACTGTACTTACCTGCCCAAGACACACGGACAATAAGTGGTAGAGCCAGGATTCAAAGCCCAGTCACCTGACTCAAGACCTGGCATGTAATCCTAGTGCCTGTCACTGCCTTTCTTGGGGACTCCAACAGAATGTGCCCACTCTGCCCTCTGTTCCCTAGCTTGGGGGTATGATCCTGAGCCGGGTCATGTGCAGTATGAGAGTTGGAGACTGGGCGGCTCTGGAGGAATGGAGGAGTTCCTCCCCTAGGAGCAGGGTGGCCCTCAGCTGGGTGTGCAGGCTGGAGAGCAGGTGTGGGTCCCCACTCTGCCAGACAGGTGCTGGTCTGAGGGTTGCTGCCACCCCCAGGTGCTCCTGATGGCACATGCCCTGAGGCGCATGCTCTACTCCACCTGGTGCCCTGCTGACTGCCAGTTTGCCTTCATCGCCCGAAACCCGCGGAGCCCACCCAGCAAGCTCTTCTGCCACCTGTTTGTGAGCAGCCAGCCTGGAGAGGTGTGAGGGCCCAAGCAGGGTGGCCACAACTGAGGCTGGGTGGGGGTGTACTGGACATCAGGATGAGTTCTGGGGACACAGGCCTTTGAGGGAGGGTTGAGCCGGCAGCCCAAGCCCCCTCCAGGCATGTGCCCCCGGCCACACTGGCCCTTTCTGCAGCTCTGTCCACTCTACAAAGCAAGTCAGTGGCTTCAGGGTTCCCTGGTGCCCAGAGGCGGGAACCTAGTCCTGCACTTAGAGACTGGGGGGCGGTCACCCTCCCTGGCCTCTGCAGTACCCCTCCCCTTCTCGTCTTGGCAGATTCTGACTTGCCCTTCAAGGCTCAGGCCACATGCCTGTGAACCCCACCTTGACTCCTCGGGATTCCCTCTCTCTAGGATCCAGTACATGAACCAAACTCTATCATCAGTCTGTCCCTAATTGTAGATGCTTGGGGTCTGTGAGAGCAGAGCCTGGGTCCAGGTCTTGAGATATGCTAGTGCTTGGTCTTCTGTGGTTTGGTAGGGGTGAGGGGGTGGGCAGGTAGATCGAGAAGTCAAAACCAATTTGACTGTCGTGAATGGCAGAGCCGTGGCAGCCAGACATCTGGCAAGCAGAGGCTGGTTTGGGTTCCATCCAATGAGCATTTGTTGTCACCCTGCATGTCAAGCCCTGCACGGACACTGGGGTTTCAGATGGCTGAGACATGGCTCTGGATCTTCTGAAGCCCAAGGTTCTAACATGTTTGGGTATAGATGGCAGGTAGAATGTGCTAAGCCCTGTGTGGGAGTTTTCTGTGCTTCATTAACTCCTCACAGGGAGGAGGAAAACAAGGCTCAGAGAGTGCTGTGCTCTGCCCCAGATCACACAGCAGCTCCTAAGTGACAGAGCCAGGATTGGAGCCCAGGTTCTAACTCCAGGGCCTGGGCTCTCAGCCATTCCTCTAAGAGATATTGACTGACTATGCACGGGGTGGGAGTGCATATACCCAGTGGTTAGATTTTCTGCACCAAGCAGGATGCCTGGCACAAGGTAGGTGCTCAGTAAGGAAGCTGGCAGGGGAGGCTACTTTTGAGGGATAAGTAGTTTTCCCAGGAAGAGTGAGGAAGAGTATTTGAAGCCAAGGGGTTGCATGCGTCCATGGTGATGGGTTGGGGGTGCTAGTGCCTGTGGGGCTCCCTGGAAGAGCTCTTCCAGCTGAGCCCACCTATCCCCCCAGGTCCATATCCTGCACCTGCTACTCTGTCGCTCCTTCCAGCTTGCTTACCTCTTGCAGCACCCTGAGGAGAGGGCACAGCCTGAGGCCTGCCCTGGGCCTTCAGGGGACGTGCCCCAGAAGCCACTGTCCAGCCCTGGAGGCCCCTGTGGCCTGGTGCGGGAGCCCTTCAGCCGTGATCAGCTCTCACAAAATGTCCATGCACTGGTCTCCTTAAGGCGGCTGCCAGCAGAGGGGCCAGTAGGCTATGGGGTATGCAGCACTCCAGCCAAGGAGTGGGCAGTGGACAAGGATGTGGCCTTGGGGAGTCACACTGGGAGGATGGGCTTCAGGGGGCGTCACCTGGACTGACATGGCTGGGCCTGAGTCTGCCTGACTGAGGATTCCTCTTGGTGCCTTAGAAGGAGCTACTAGAGTCAGAAGGCCGTGGGAGTGCCCGCCTTGCCCGCCTGGGGAATCCCTACTGCTCACCCACGCTGGTGCGCAAGAAGGCCATTCGGAGCAAAGTGATCCGCTCGGGGGCCTACCGGGGCTGTACCTACGAGACTCAGCTGCAGTTGTCGGCTCGGGAAGCCTGTGAGTTGTAGGAGCATGCCTGCTGCACATGCACTGGGGCATGTGCCTGTGTGCTCCTGTGACAGGTGGAGAGGATGGGCTGAGTGTACATTCCTATAAGGCTGTGGCTGCGCCTCTGCATGGATGCCTCTGTGTGTGTGTGTGTGTGTGTGTGTGTGCATCGGGTCTGTGTGCCCAAGGGTGTGCACAGGTGGCTGCAGATACAGCTGTGTGTGGTCTGTAACTGGTGAGTGGGAGGCCCCAGGGGTGTGAGTGCCTGTTGGGCAGGGCTGGAGGCTTGGTGAGGAGACAGACTTGGGGCTGCTGGAGCCTGCGACCATAGAGAAGGTTGGGCATGGAAGGGTTTGGCCCCTCTGATCCCTGGGTGGTCTCCATAGTTCCTGCTTCGTGGGAAGCATGGCCCCGGGGTCCTGGTGGCCCCTCATGCCTGGTGGAGAGTGATGGCAGCCTGACAGAAAACGTCTGGGCCTTTGCTGGCATCTCCAGGTAGGAGGGACTGGCCTGAATCCAGCCCCTTGGGGTGGGCAGAGAAATGGGCTGTGGGTTTCCCCAGGGCCCTGAGGGGCACACTCCAGTGCATGGGTAGAGCACTCCCAACCTTTGCATCTCAATCCCAGGACTCCACCTCCCTGGCCCTCAGTTTTCTCATATGTAAAATGGGGAATCAAAGGACCTTTGTGGCAAGGTTTTGAGAGGATCAAATGAGGTAAATAAGGTAATTCAGGCAGAACTCTCAGCCCCTGGCCTGTAGCAGGGTGGTATCCCCTATAAGTCCTACAGCTCTTTAAACTTCTCTCCTGGGGGGGCCTTGAAGTTGTGAACAATTATGGGGGGCTCTGTGGGTTTGTTTCTTGCTTGATTTTTGAGACAGTCTTGCTTTGTCACCTGGGCTAGAGGGCAGTGGCATCATAGCTCACAGCAACCTCAAGTTCTTGGGTTCAAGTGATCCTCCTGCCTCAGCCTCCCAAGTAGCTGAGACTACAGGTGCTCACCACAATGCCTAATTTTTTTTTCTTCTTCTTTTTTTTTTGAGACGGAGCCTCAAGCTATCCCCCTGTGTAGAGTGCTATGGCATCACAGGTCATAGCAACCTCCAACTCCTGGGCTCAAGAGAGTCTCCTGTCTCAGCCTCCCAAGTAGCTGGGACCACAGGCGCCCACCACAACGCCCGGCCATTTTTTGGTTGCAGCCATCATTGTTGTTTGTCGGGCCCGGGCTGGGGATTCGAACCCGCCACCTTAGGTATATGTGGCTGGCGCCTTAGCCGATTGAGCCACAGGCGCCGAGCCTTTTCTTCTATTTTTAATAGAGACAGGGTCTTGTTCTTACTCAGGCTGGTCAAACTCCTGAGCTCAGGGATCTTCGTACCTCGGCCTCCCAGAGTGCTAGGATTACAACCGTGAGGGGCCTTTTTTGTTTGTTTAGAGGCAGAATCTTGCTGTCTCCCAGGCTGGAGTGCAGTGGCACCTCGGAGCTCACAGCAGCTTCGAACTCCTGGGATCAAGTGATTACAGCCTGCCGGGCCAAATGGTTGGGATTACAGGCATGAGCCATGGTACCTGGCGAACACTGTGGTTTTAAGGGCATTTACTCCTCAGGGTGCCTGGGTGCCCGTTACTCCCATTACTCAGGGAGGAACCTGAGGCTGGGCTCTAACTAGGGGTGCTGCCTTCAGCCACCCCATTTGTGCCCCCAGGCCCTGTGCCCTCACCCTGCTGCGGAGAGACGTGCTCGGGGCCTTCCTGCTGTGGCCAGAGGGCACCAGTGGCCAGTGGTGCCTTTCGGTGCGCACACAATGTGGCGTGGTACCCCACCAGGTCTTCCGGAACCACCTGGGACGCTACTGCATGGAGGTGAGTGTGCCACAGGGCTGGCCCTGGTACCGCCCTTGTCGCTGGCTCCACCTGGTGCCCTTCATACCCCGCCCTTTTCTCACCACTGAAGATAGATGCCTGCGTTGCCCCCATACCGCCCTCCCATTGGTTCCCTCTGATCCCGCCCCTAGCCAATTCATTCCTCCTCCATTGCCCTAATTGGCCCTGCTGGCCCACTCGGTCCCGCCTCTGCCCTGCTGGCTCCGACCTAACCCAAAGACTCAGAGGACCTAGGAGGCGACTGGTCCCTAAAGGACCCTCACTAGAAGGGCATTTCAGAAGATACAGCTAATGAGTCTTGGGCCAGAGTCAAGTCTCACATTCCTATGGGAATCCTGGCATTTAAGTCCTGTTCTCCCACACCCTTGCCCATTTTAGCAGCGGAGGAAGCTGACTCAGAGAGGCCAGGGGCTTGTCTAAGCTCACACAGCCTCTGAGTCTTGTTTTGTTTTTTCCTTCTCTAAGTCTTTGTTCTGGAATTTTGTTCTGCCCTGGGGTTTCCAGAGACTGGAAGTGGCAGGGCTTTTCTCACGTGTGCCCTTACTTCCAAGCTGAATGTCTCTGTCCTGCCCAGGCTGGGAAGGGAGGGAAGGGGAGACATGTGTCATGACAGCACATGTGACTGCTCTGAGCTCTGTGTCCCACTCTAAAATGGCAGTCTCCTGTGGGAGGGGTTGGCTAGTGCCTGGCATGAGCTATAGAGAAGGGGGCTGGAGCTGAAGCTCTTCCCTCACCTAGCACCTGCCAGCAGAGTTCCCCAGCCTGGAGGCCCTGGTGGAGAACCACGCTGTGACTGAACGTAGCCTCTTCTGCCCCCTGGATATGGGCCGCCTGAACCCCACCTATGAGGAGCAGGACTGTGGGCCCGAGGGCAGGCCACCCCGGACTCTCCGGCCCCTCAGCCATGCCAAGTCCGAGGCAGAACTTCAGGGCCTGGGCTAAGAGGCCATGGCCCACTCCCATAGGCCCTGACCTGCCCTGGCCCTGGCCTCAACAGCCTCTGCCCTTCTCACACCCTACTGGTCACCAGTGCCATCCAGTCGCCCTGCCCCTTGGATCAGTCTTCCATCGCTTTACTGCCTGTGGGAGGGGAGCCCTGAACTTGGGGATCACCAGTGGCTTCTCACAGAGCATATGGCCCCCTGAGATTCCAGGAAGAGCAGGCTTCCAATTACTTGCTAGGTGACTGTAGATGCTTGTCATTTCTGGGCCATCTTAGTCCTAGGGTGGGAGCTTGTCATGATGAAGGTACAGCCCTCTCCTGAGGAGGCCAGGCCTGTGGCCCTAACTGGGAGTCTCCAGGGAGCTCCTGACAGAGGAAACCTGACAAGTGAGAGAGAAGGTCTTGGGGAGGCAGGAGTGAGTTCCCACTTTGGGCAGAGACCTATGGGTGAGCCACCCTGTCAGAGAGCAGAGGCGACTCTGTGCAGCTTGTGGACAGGGAGGCTGGGGCTGAGTCACATCCTGGTGGACAGAGCACACCCTGTTTCTCCCATGCATCTGAGGGTGAAGGCGTCTCACCTTGAACTCTAGGCAATGGGGGGTTAGGAAGATACAGAAAGGGCAGGAGGGACAAAGAGTTGTGCCACCCAAAGCCCACGCACAGGCGGATACTTGTGTGCAAAAAGGGATGCGGATCAGCAGACAAGGCAAAGAGTCTCAGTGTGTTGCTCAGAAAGCCTGGTTGTCTATACTCAAAATCCTAGCACTGTGATTCCTCCTTTCTCAGAGGAATGCCCCAGGCTCACCCCTCCCCTGCACCCTATAAGAGTCACCAAGACACTCTCCACCTCATTTCCTTTAGCCATGTGACAGGGAGCCCGGACTTAGTGGGTGACTAGGCCCTGCCCAAATCTCTCACAGACCGCAGGCCTTTTGGTGGTTGCCTTGGGAAGCTGCCTAAACATGGTGCTGACCACTGCTGTCAGGGGCCACCTCATCTCACCAGGCCAGTCCCAGTGGGGATAAGGCCAGAGCAGAACCATACAAAGGTAGAACTGATGTAGGCCCTGCTGGAGGGGCTTGGCCTTGGGGCCATGGGAGATCCGTGGAAATTATTCTAGTCTCTAGTCTCATCAGGCCAGTAACTGACAAAGGTGTTACTCTTTGTAAGAAACCTTGACAGACAAATAGGAATATACCAAGTAGATTTACAGAGCAAGTTTATTTTGGAAGAACTTCCTGAGGCAGAGAGTTGCCTTCTCCCCGATCTGGGAGAGAGGGAAGCAGTTCAGTGCCTTAAAGGGAAGAGATTTCTGACTCCGGAAGGAAGAGGGCAGTCCTTTCCCAGCAGAAAGGGAGGCCAGCCTGCAGGATGAGAAGCCTACCTGAGGCCCAGGCCTGGTATTCCCAGCTGCCATCTTCTAGCTGCAACAGGATATTGGCTCAGGACCGTCTCACTTTCTCACAAGTCACTAAGATATCCTGTTGCAGGGAATAGAAGAAGGCTGTCCTTCAGGGCTCCTTTCACTAGAAACCCAGCACTCGTCAGATACTGATTGGGAATGAAGCTGGCGCTCCATTGCACAGACGTCTCTCTAGAATCTGTCCTTTTCTTGGGCAAAGCCCCGGTCCCTAATGGGAGACCCCAACCTCATTCCCTTGGGAAAGAGAAGGGTTTAGTGATATCCCGTGGCTGGGGTTACAGTGCCAGATGTGTGCATGTAAGGAGACATGGTAATTGGCCCAGACTCAGGCCAAGGCTCACTTCTGTGAGGGGAGGGTTTTATATGAATTATCCGTGTGGAGAGGTACCAGGGAAAGTCCACACTGAAGGGACCAGCCTTCCCAAGTACTTTAACATTCCTTCAGACAGCATTTATTGATCATGTGTTACAAACAGGGTGAGGTTTTGGCCCATGTTTGCAGGCTCCTTCATGTCTTAATCAGAGATCACAGTTTTTTCTTTGTCTCAATGCACCGCCTCCATTGCCCAGCTCTCCTTACTGTGTGGACTTGAAACAAATAAAATGCATTTCTTCAGATTGGTACAGAGTTTTCATTCCTTTGAAAGGCAAGGTCTTTATGCAGTTTGCCTGCTTTGTTCTGTTTTGCCAAACATGCCTTCAGCTGTAGTTGCACGGCAAGTGAACCAGAGGTCCTGTCCTCAAAGGCTCAGCATGTCCTGAAGGATCGGCTGGGTAGATTTACTCAAATCATGTTCTTCCATCTTCTGCTGTAAATGTCAGTGAATATTTCCTACAGGAAAAAATGTGTGAGTCCTACTCCTCCAATATGCCACAGGACCTTTGCACAGCCCACACAACTTTCATTGTATTCCTTCTTCCCTCCCTTCACCTTGTTAACTGTTCCAGCATCATACTGCAGCTCTGGCCAGCCTCAGGATGCCTGCCCCCACGCCCCTAGGCTGAGTGAAGTTCTCTTTTTAGATGTTCCATGGAACTGATTCCTCAGTTTGTAACCTTATTTACAGGATTTTGTTGGTAGGATTTTTGTTTGCAATGTCCATCTCCGCTGCTAGACTATGGGCTTCAGGAGGACTGTCTCCTACCATCCGTTGCAGGACCTGGCACATACCTGATACTGTGTTCTTGTGCAAGGAGAAGGCTAGAGCCCCTCTTCTGGCTTGGGGGCTTGTGCTAGGGGGATAAGCCAGATGACCTCTTCTGTTGAAAGACCTTTTCCTTTTTCTTAAGAGATGGAGTCTTGCTATATTGCCCTGGGTGGACTAGAACTGGGTTCAAGTGATCCTTCCACCTCAGCCATCCATGTTGCTGGGACTATAAGCATGCACCACTGTGCCAGGCTCCAGCCAAAAGACTCCTAAAGTTTTTGTTTGTTTAGAATCTCGAATTTTAGCAGACACAAGGGTGGTATCAGAGGAAGCTTTGCTCTGTCCAAGGCTGTGGGTCCTGGGCAGCCTTCCCCTGAGTCAGTACAGGGGTGTGGATAAAGGACAGCAAAGTCCTTCTCGCTTTTCTCAGTAGGTCTCTAACCCCTGCAGGAAGCCTCCCCTTTTGAATCTCTCTAGCCCCAAGGTAGAGTCAAATCTGGGCTCCCATCTTATCTGAGCAACGCGGAGCAAGTTGCTTAACTCCTCTGAACCTGGCCTGTGAGGACCGGCGAAGATAAAGGATGAGAAAGCTCCCTCTCCAACCCGTGCGAGTGCTTCCCGCAGGCAGCCCCGAGTGAGGGCTAGTGAACCTCAGACCTGGCGGAGAACACGCGGCGTTCGTGGCAGCTGCCTCCTGTGACGCCGCGGGCGTTGCCTAGCAACCGCGAACGCCGCGGAGACGTGAGTGCGGGCCGGTGGCTGCGGAGGCTTCGGGGCTCGGGTCCTGCGGCAGCGCTTGCAGCGCGGATCCCCCACTTCCTCGCCCGGGCCGGGTCTCAGGAACGGGCGAGCCCGGGCGCGGGAGGCGGCGGCGGCTCCCGCTCTGGTCCTGCTACTCCCCCGCGGCCCCCTTCCTCTCGTCGGGGCGCCCCCCGGACGAGTCCCATCCCCTGCCGCGGCCCCGCCCCCGCCGCGAGGCCCCGCCCCCTAGGCAGGCGCTGGCCGAGTCCCTTGGCCCTGGCGGCCGGAGGTTACCCGCCGGGTGGTCGCCTGCCGGGGCGCACGGGGTCCCGGCCGCGGCGCCATGGCCTCGGAGTCGGTGAAGGTGGTGGTGCGCTGCCGCCCCATGAACCACCGGGAGCGGGAGCTGCACTGCCAGACAGTGGTGACCGTGGACTCCGCGAGAGGCCAGTGCTTCATCCAGAACCCAGGCGCCGCAGACGAGCCCCCCAAGCAGTTCACCTTTGATGGCGCCTACTACATGGACCACGTCACCGAGCAGATCTACAACGAGATCGCCTACCCGCTGGTGGAGGTGAGGGCGCCCGGCAGGCCGCCTTGGAGACTGACAGGGAAGGGCTAGGGCCACCTGAGGGTCCTGAAGGGTCAGCGCTGCCCCCAGGCCTGGTGAGAAGGCCCTCTGGAGGGGCGCAGGTGGACAGCACAGCAACAGGTTGGTCTGAAGACGTCAGTCCAGGCAGGAGACGGCTGAAGCCTACCTACAGCGTTGCGTCTGGGTCTCCACTGTCCCCAAAACCACAGCTGAACTTCATACCCTGTTCCTTCCAGACCTTTTCCCAAAAGAACTCCATCCCCTAGGACCACTCACCCTCCACTCTCACCCGACACCTTCAGGATCCTGAAAGCTCCAGCCATTTCCCCAGCCACCTCTTCCTTCCCCAGAGCCCCCTTCCTCCTCCTTCCTGCCCTCACCTGTGGCCTCCGCTTCCCTCCCCTCCCCAAGCCCTGCACTCCAGCAGCCTCCCCCTAGCTCCCCCTCATCCTCCCTTGGGCCTCCTGGGGCGCTGGCCATTACAAAGCCAACTGCTTAGGGAGGAAAGGCCTCACCTGTCTGCGTCTGCAGAGTGGCTGCTGGCCTGGCCTCTGTCTTGGAGGAATGGAAGCCCTTTCTCTTTGGTTTGACTTACCCTCTTCCTTCTCAGTGTCTGAGGTCCAGGGAAGAAACAACAGTTTCTCACTTTAGAGGGCTCTTGCTCACCCTAGGCAGCTTCATGACAGGGACACGTGGGGAGACTGAGGCCCAGAGCAGAGAGACTTGCCCAACCTTCTGGCAGAGGTGGGACTGGAATGCCACCTCCTCTCCGGCCAAGGGCTCATTCCTTTCTACCATCATCTCCCCACTGCTGTTTAGCAAATCTGAGTTGTCCCACGAAAAAAAGGAACAGTTTGGGAAGTGCTTGCTTCCCAGTGATCAGGACCCAGGGAAGTCAGTACAGCTCTCCTCAGGAGATAGCCCTAGGCTCTGGAGATAGCCAGTTGTCCCTCTGCTGGCCTTGACTCTCAGGCTGGAAGGACTCTAAAGGGTCATCTGATCCAGCTCCCCTTCATCAGGTCCTTAAGTGTCCCCCTTGCTTGTGTGTCTTCACTGATGGGAGCTCACCCTTCCCTAAACAGCTCATTCTACCTCCTAAAAGACCACTGCGCCCACAGAGTCCAGGTCGGCCTCCCTGAGGATTTCCACAGCCTACCCTAGCTCTGTCCCCGGGTCCCCCTGAACACCTCTGTCCCTCATGCCAGAGTCCAGAGATCTGGAGACTTTGTTCTTCCTTGGCCTTGCCTCTTCCAGGGGCTTCGGCCTTGTTTGTGGGGTAGATTCTTGGCCCCCTCTTTATCCTGGAAGTAGTCCCCAAACAAGCCTCTTTTATCAGTGTCCCAGGAGGTTCCAGCCCAGAGAGAGATGCAGGGGCACCCTGTCAGATCCTCCCTTCTAGCTCCCCATCCTCTACTGAAGTCCACGGGGGTTTGGGATTCTCTGTCAGACACTCGCCTCTGGACAATCCACAGAGCCTCAAACTCACATGATATATTCATTCATTTAGCTAAGTAACTAAACAGCATCGTCCTCCCAGGTCCCATCCCAGCCTGGGGAGTGCCAGTAAAGGAGGTATGCCTGTGCCTGCCAAGAGCTCAGGGTCAGGTAGAGAAGCTAATTGTTAACAAAGCTAATTGTTAGATCCAGTGTGATAGGAGGGAGGAGAACCTGGGCAGGCTAGGGAATGCTAGCCAGCCTCCACTTGGAATGAAGGGGAGTGCAGGGAGGACTTTCTGGAAGGGGTGAGGTCTCAGCTGAAATCTAAAGGATTGAGAGGAAGTGGTCAGGCAGAGAAGTGGAAGAAAGGGCCCTAGAGAACCCACACAGCATTTGATGTTCACAAGAAGAGCTGGAGTCATCACTCCTGATGGGGAAAGCAGAGGCCTGGAGAGTCACAGTGCAAATTAGGGACAGTTCTGATTTCCGGTGCCCAGTTCCCATTTCCCCACATCTGCTGCCCCCTGTTAAAGGAGCAACGTGCAAAGCAGAGCTCAGGTTGCTGCTGAGCAGGGACTAGTGGCAATGTAGGGCCAGGTGTTTGTGTCTCTGCCCTGGCTTCCCGGGCACTCCAGCCAGTGACTTGGGGCCCCGGAGCAACCTCCTGCCCAGGACCTTCCTCAAGTCCTACCGTTCAAAGCCCCGAGCCCTGCGGACTGCTCTTTTCTGTCCTTTCCTTTTTCCTCTCCACTCCTTACGCCTCTGCTCCTCATCTTCTCTTGTCACTCACTGGGTGACCTTTTCTGCTCTTCTGGGTGTGTCCACTCCAGACCTGCTCTTTGGCCAGCTCAGCTCACTCTGCATTGAGTTCCTCTCCCCACACTCAACCTGTGCCTGGTTTGAAGACTCTTCTCAGACAGTGGCTGGGATGTCTCTCTTCCTGTCCCCTTTGTAACTTGTGGCCTCAGAGTCGCCTCTGATGGCCCAGCCCCCAGTTTAGGTTGAGGATCTGGGAGTGGCTTCCAGAGATAGCCATGAGTAGAAGCCAGAGAAGACATAGATGTCCCTGGATGAACCATTTGGGAGGGGCAGAAAGAAGACATGTAGTAATTTAGAACAGATTTTTTTTTTTTACTTTTTTATTTATTTTTTGAGACAGTCTCACTTTGTCTCCTTGGTAGAGTGCTGTGGTATTATATCCCAAAGCCATCTCAAACTCTTGGGCTCAAGCCATCCCCTTGCCTCAGCCTCCGGAGTAGCTGGGACTACAGGTGCCCACTACGAGGCCCAGCTGGTTTTTCTATATTCAGTAGAGATGGGATCTTGTCTTGCTCAGGCTGGAATGTTTTTAATTTTAATTTCAATAATTATGTGCTTATTTTAATGTAGAGTCAAAAAAAATTAGCATATCCGACCTTATAGTGCAATGTCCTGGGAATTATTGCTGAGGATGACACCAAATTAAAGAGTCCATTAACGTTGACTTCATGAAAACTGTTCGGGGAATCCTAGTACAAGGGGGCATGGCAGAGCCCAGGGTGGAGGTACAGAGGGCAGGGCATTTAGGGCCTGCTCCGTGTGTGTGCTTGTCCCCTTGGCATCTGGAGGCCTCAATTGATGGAGATTTTTTGGAAATCTTTGTTTCGCTTTAGAAATACACGCAAAAAGTACTTTCTCCTTAACTCCAGAGCAGCCCTGTCCTATAGTACTTTCAGTGACAATGAACATGGTCTGTATCCATGCTGTCCACTTAGGTGGCAAGTGGGCACTCAAGATAGGGCTAGTGCTACTAAGGAAATGAATTTTAATTTTATTTAACTTTAATTGGCTTAAATTTAAATAACCGCATAGGACCAGTGGCTGCCATATTGGAAGGCACAGTTCTTTTTTATTTTATTTTGTTATTAAATCATTGCTGTGTACATTAATGCAGTCATGGGGTACAGTGTGGAAGGCACAGTTCTAAAGCTATGTTTTCCAAGACAAATACAACATGAGCTACACGTGTAAGTTTAGTTTTTGTAGCAGCCACATTTTAAGAAGTCAAAGGAAACAGGTAAAACTAATTTTAATGATACTAATAAACTAAATTTTATTTAGCCCAATAGATCCAAAATATTGTCATTTTCAAATAATAATAATACATGTTATTACTGTATGTCAGCATATAGTCACTATTAGGGAAGTATTTTACATTCTTCATACTAAGTCTTTGAAATCTGGTATGTATTTTACACTGATAGCACATCTTGGTTTGGATGCCAAAGTTTCAACAATTAAAATGAAACATAGTTGGGCTGGGTGCAGTGGCTTACTCCTGTAATCCCAGCGCTCTGGGAGGCTGAGATGGTTGTATCATCTGAACTCAGGAGCTCACAAACCAGCCTGAGAGAGGACAAGACCCCCTCTCTACTAAAAAAAAAAAAAAAAATAGGAAAACTAACCAGATGTTGTGGTGCCCACCTGTAGTCCGTGTTACTGGGGCAGCTGCGGCACGAGGATTACTCAAGCTCACGAGTTTGAGGTTGCTGTGAGCTATGACACTATAGTACTCTACCAAGGGTGACAAAGTGAGACTCTCTCAAAAAAACAAACAGAAAACCCCACAGTGGCTAGTGCTTGTAATCCCAGCACTTTGGGAGGCTGAGGTAGGAGGATTGCTTGAGGCCAGACTGAGCAACATAGTGAGACCCCACATCTACCAAAAATACAAAAATCAGCCAGGAGTTCTGGCAGGTGCCTATAGTCCCAGATCTCAGGAGGATCACTTGAGCCCAGGAGTCTGAGGTTGCAGTGAGCTGTGAGTTCCACCTACTCTCCACATCTCACCTCTGAAGCTTTACTCAAGCTGTCCGCTTGACCTACAATGCCTTCCTCTTCCTGTCACCTGTCAAAATCCAAGTCACCCTTTCAGCTCCCCCTTTTCTTCCTTATCTTTGCTGTCCAGAAAGCTTAGCCTGGTTCTTCCATGCTGCCCTGTTTCCCCTTCTTTCCTTTCCCTCTCCTTGCACACTGCCTGGACTTCTGTCATCACACACACCTCTGTCACCATGAGAATTGCTTATACGTGTGTCAGTCTCCCCGCGTTCCAGGCAGGCATTGAGGGAGCACCTCTGTATGCTGGCCCTTCAGGTGCTAATGCATGAAATAATCCTCAGGTCAACCTTGTGCAGCCTTTGTGGGGGGTGCTGTTCTTTTTCTTTATTAAAGAGGAAGAAACTGTAGCTCAGTGGCCAGGACACCAGCCACGTACACCGGAGCTGGTGGGTTCAAATCCAGCCCAGTCCTGCCAAACAACAATGAAAAATGCAACCAAAAAATGGCCGGGTAGTGTGGCGGTGCCTATAGTTCTAGCTACTTGGGAACTGAGGCAAGAGAATTGCTTGAGCCCAAGAGTTGGAGGTTGCTGTGAGCTGTGGTGCCACGACACTCCAGGGCGACAGCTTGAGACTCTGTCTCAAAAAAAAAATAAAAAATAAAAAAAGATGAGGAGGCTTGGCGCCTGTAGCTCAGCAGCTAGGGCGCCAACCACATACACCGAGGCAGGCCAGTTTGAGCCCGACCCGGGCCTGCTAAACAACAATGACAACTGCAACAAAAAAATAGCTGGGTGTTGTGGTGGGTGCCTGTAGTCCTAGCTACTTGGGAGGCTGAGGCAAGAGAATCGCTTAAGCTCAGGAGTTTGAGATTGCTGTGAGCTGTGATGTCACAGCACTCTACTGAGGACAACATAGTGAGACTCTGTCTCAAAAAAAAACAACAGATGAGGAAACTGAGACTTAATATGCCTAAGCAGGGCCACTGACAGGTACAGTCAGTCATGGGTGGAGGCAGGATGTGAACCCAGGGGGCCAGACTCCCCAGTGCAAGTGCTGCCTCCCTATAGAGACAGTCTCCTCCCCGCTCTAGACAACTCCTTGAAGACAGAGCTGTGCCTTATTCATCTCTATGAGACTCTGAGAGTTCAGAGGCCTGGCCCCCAGCCCTCTGTGCTCAGAAGTGAATTCTGGCTTCCTCCCATGTAGGGCGTCACCGAGGGCTACAATGGCACCATCTTTGCCTACGGCCAGACGGGCAGTGGGAAGTCCTTCACCATGCAGGGCCTGCCGGACCCCCCCTGCCAGAGAGGCATCATCCCCAGGGCTTTCGAGCACGTTTTTGAGAGCGTCCAGGTATGGGTCTTACAGAGGGCAGGGGCAGGGTTAGAGCCACAAATGGTCCCCAGAGCATGTCTGAGCTATATCATAGACATGGGACCCAATGAGAGCCTGGCTTGATTTAGCAGGACCGGTGGAGAAGGCTCTGGATTCTGAAAAGGTGGTGGGAAAAAAACAAAACTGAGAAAATTCTATTTACCAGTTCCATGGTTTCCTCCTGTCATTTCTCATTTCTCACGGATATGGCCATCCTGAGCACTGGGCCAGGAAGTGCTTATAATCATCATCGCTTCCCTTTTTTATTGGACAATTGCTGTGCACCAAGCCTTGTGTGCACAGGAGGTAGTGTTTGTCCCCATTTTCAACATGGAATGCTGAGGTGTAGAGCCCTTATGGGCTGGGTTAAGACAGAGCTCTGAATCCATCTCAGTGTGCAGGCTGCAGGTGAGAATCACCCTGGTGATTCTGCGTGGTAGCGTGCAAAGTCCTGCCCCTGGGAAATGGCAGAGTGGGGCCTGCAGCCCTGGCCAGCTGCACAGCCCCGTGGACCCATGCCCAGCACTCACTGTATTAGTCCACAGGAAGGAGCATCTAGAGGCTGGGAGAGCTGCTAGGGACCATCCTAGAGCCAGTACTTGGTCCAGACCTTACCTGTGGCCTTTGTTTTTCTATCTGAATAGGGGAAGGTCTCTATTCTCTTTTCCCATGAGGCTTACAGACAGAGCATTAGACAAATGATGAGGACTGGGAGACAGCTGAGGGTCCGCCAAGAGTGGAGGCGGGGGAGAGCTTGCCAGAAGGGCAGTTCTTACCCTGACATCCCCTCTCCTCTTAAGATGTCCTGGCTACAGAGGGCTCAGGTTCCAGGGGCAGACCTGGCAGTGGGTGGGCTTGGCACTCAGGTGTCCTGGTTCTCTCTGTGTGACCCTGCAGTGTGCAGAGAACACCAAGTTCCTGGTCCGGGCCTCCTACTTGGAGATCTACAATGAAGATGTCCGTGACCTGCTGGGGACTGACACCAAGCAGAAGCTGGAGGTGGGTGCAGACCCAGTGGGGCTGGTAGTGAGGAGGGTGGGGTCAGCTGCGTCAGCCTTCTGAGCATCTGGGACTTCAGGCACCTGCCACTGCACCCCGCACCCCTTGCTTTGCCTTTTTTATGCAGAAACCTCTGGCCGCCCACCTAGGGGAAGGCAGTCTTTCTCCTGTCTCCTCTCCTAGCCCAGCTGAGTCACAGACATTTCCTAGGCATGGAAATAGGGGGAGGGGCAGGCCTAGAGTGTTGTCTTCACATATCAGCCCCAAAAGGCCAGCCTGTGGGGGTGGATCCTCTGCCCCCTTGCAAAACTTCTGCCAACTTGCCCCAGGGCAGCAGGGTGCTCTCCTCCCTGTCCTCCTCACTACCCTGGATCCTAGAAACCCTCAGTGTCCAGGCCAGAGGGGTCTCGGGCTGGCAGCCAAGGGCATTCACTGGCCAGAGGGGCCTCAGACTGGCAGCCGAGGGCATTCGGTGCCCTGAGCCATGGGCCTCAGGCCAGGTGAGCCAGGCTACCTTGACAGCCTCAGCGACAGATATGCTCAGGAAACACCTGCATGGGGCCCCTAGCTTTTGACATTCCCTTTGTGGACAATGTATAGCTGGCTTTTTGTGCAAACCTCCCAGCAGCCTTAGGAGGAGGTACTGTTCTCATCCTTGTAACAGATGAAGAAACTGAGGCTTGATGTGCCTAAGTAAGACCGACCCATGGGGGCACACAGTAAAGAGTGGAGATGGGATTTGAACACAGGGAGCCAGGCTCCACAGCACAAGCTCTTAACTTGGGCTTAGCACAGGGCCTGATAATGGCTATAATTAGAGCTTATTAAATCTGCTAAGGCCAGCAAGAAATTTGGGGAAGCAGAGTTATGCCCTTCCCACAGCCACTACAAACTACCACCCTGGAACCCAGCCCCCTGTTGCGGGCTCTTCCTACCCTATGTTCAGGCAATGTCCAGAGCCTCCTTCCCCAAGGCAGCCACGGATGTGTGCATGTGTGTGTGCCCCTCTCCATCCCTGCAACATCCCAGCTGGTTGCCATGGTGATGGGGCTCTGGTCTCTGCAGCAGCCACAGATAAGCAGTCACCAAGGAGGTGGTGCGTGCAGGTGGGAGCAGCTGGGGATGTCACTCAGCGCCTCCCCAGGCATTGAGGTGGTGTTAGTAATGTGTGGGGGAAGAAGCCCTGGGGGCTTCACCAGGGGCAGGGGAGAATCTTCTTGGGCCTGAAAATAGAGCCGTGGGAGCCCCTTTGGGGGAAAGCTGAGCTGTCTCCTGAGGTCCCTGAAGATGGCATCCTCCCCCTCTTTATGACCTGGTTCACTGAGGCCCCACTAAGTACCTGCAGAATTCTCTTTTAGATCCATTCTCTTCTTTTTTTGAGACAGAGTCTCACTTTGTTGCCCTCAGTAGAGTGCTGTGACATCACAGCTCATAGCAACCTCCAACTCCTAGGCTTAAGCGATTCTCTTGCCTCAGCCTCCCAGGTAGCTGGGACTACAGGTGTTTGCCAGAATGTCCGGCTATCTTTTTGTTGTTGCAGTGTGGCCGGGGTGGGGTTCCAACCTGCCACCCTCGGTATAGGGGGCCTGCGCCCTACCCACTGAACCACAGGCGCTGCCCGATCCATTCTCTTCTTAATCCTTATAATAATCTTGCAGAAATGAGACTTATTATCTCCATTTTCCAGAAGAGGAAATTAAAGCCTAGAGAGGCAAACTGATTTCTCCAACTAGCAAGTGACAGAATTTTAGGTTTCCAGCCCAAGAGCTTGGTTCGATCACCTCAGCCTACTGTGCCAAATAGGCAGGGCCTCAAGCCATGGGAAGTTTTTTGGGGGGCTTCTTCTGTCCATGGGGCTCTGTGCTCATAGCCCCCACCTAACTCAAGGTCATTGGCCTTGGTCATTTCTAGCTTCAGTGATGTAGGATGCTCCAGCCTTCCCTTGCCTGGGACCCCACTAACAGCTGTGTGACCTTCAGCAAGTCACTTAACCTTTCTGTGCTTCTGTTATTCATCCTTTCTGTGAAGCCCAGTCTCAGGGCTGAGTCTGGCTATTAGTCCACTTCACACTTTGGCAGACAGGACCAGCCTGCACCTGCCCCCTTCTCCACAGCAGGGTCTGACCCCACCTGGGATCCCTGAGGCTGCCCAGAGCAAAGCACCTGAGCCATCCATTTGGCAGACAAATGCCTTTTGTCCTCATTCATTCTGCTCTTGCCAGAGTGGTTTCATTTCCTCTCACACTTGAAAAATATTGCGTTTCACAGCTCTGTGTCAGCAACAAAACAACTTGGCTGCCTGGAAAGTCAGCAGGGAGCAGTCAGATAAATTAATTTACTCTCCACCATCACACTGAGTGCTGCCAGCCTACAGGAGTCCTGGGTAGCAAATGGCCATTCACTTGCCATGGTCTGAGGGTCTGTGGACATTCCTGTTGCCCTGGAGTGGCAGAAGAGAGGCAATCAGGGGCCATATTAACAGGGCAAAGGAGACAGCACTGAGGGCCCTGGGGTGACCACAGGGTCAGCCCCAGGTATCTGTAGCTTACAGACTGAAACCACCTTTATAATAATAGCACTGACAGCAGTAACAGCAGCTGGCATTTATTGGACACTTATCATGTATCAGGCAGCATGCTAAGCATTATTATGTGCCTTATTTCATTGAATCTTCACCATATCCCTAGGAGCTAGGAATCTCATACCCATTTTACAGATGTGGAAACTGAGGCTCAGGTTAAGTCACTGGCCTCAGGTCCCAGGACCAGTAGGAGGCAGGGGTAGGCTTGAAGTGGGCTCCATCTGGGGTAAACCCCTTCCCTGCTACAGCGTGTTTGAAGTGCCAGCCTGTGCTGTAGGAGGGCAGGGGTGATCTGGATTGGGCCCTTTTCTCAGGGTCCTTGGGGACCCCTGGGCTCACCTCTTGGAGGCGGGAGGCTCTGCCCCTGACCTGCTGTCCTACCCACAGCTGAAGGAGCATCCAGAGAAGGGCGTGTACGTGAAGGGGCTATCCATGCACACGGTGCACAGCGTGGCCCAGTGTGAGCGCATCATGGAGACAGGCTGGAAGAACCGCTCGGTCGGCTACACACTGATGAACAAGGACTCCTCACGCTCCCACTCCATCTTCACCATCAGCATCGAGATCTATGCTGTGGGTATGCGGGGTGGCTGAGGGCAAAGGAGGGGCTCCTGCTAGCCAAGATGCCTCACCTGTTGGAGCCTCAAGACCCTGTTGAAAAGTGGGAAGAGAGTGCTCCAACTGGGGGAGACACAAGGGGGCCACGCAGTGCTCAGAACTGTGTCTCCAACGACAGCAATCAGACAGTAGCACTTACTATGTGCCAAGCAGTTTACATGCACTGTCTCATTCACTCCTTCCAGCCACCCCATGAGACAGGTACTGATATCATCTCCATTTTACAGATGAGGAAATTGAGGTCACACGATAGAAAAGTGTCAGAGGCTCAGGGCTTGTAGCACAGTGGTTACGGTGCCAGTCACATGCACCAGGGGTGGCAGGTTCGATCCCGGCTCAGGCCAACTAAACAACGATGACAACTGCAACAAAAGATAGCCCGGCATTGTGGCGGGCCCTTATAGTCCCAGCTGCTTGGGAGTCTGAGGCAGGAGAATCACTTGGGCCCAGGAGTTTGAGGTTGCTGTGAGCTATGACACTACAGCACTCTACTAGGGGCGACATAATGAGACTCTGTCTCAAAAAGAAAAGAAAAGTGGGGAGGCTTCTGTGGCTCAGTAGGTAGGGCGCTGGGCCCATATATAGCGGGTGGCAGGTTTGAACCCAGCCCTGGCCAAACTGCAACAAAAAATAGCTGGACATTGCGGTAGGTGCCTGTAGTCCCAGCTACTTGGGGAGCTGAGGCAAGAGAATCGCCTGAGCCCAGGAGTTGGAGGTTGCTGTAAGCTGTGACGCCATAGCACTCTACTGAGGGTGATACAGTGAGACGCTGTCTCTAAAAAAAAAAAAAGTATCAGAGCTGGGTTTCTGTCCTGGGACTCTGGCCCCAGAGTAGGTATCACGTAGGCCTTTGGGATTCTCCGCTTTCCTTATAATGTTCGATCACTTCGTCTATCTTTCTTTCTGGAAGAGTTACTGAGACAGAGAAGGGGGAAGAAAAGAAACCCGGGTTGATTTTGGACCATCTATGGGCAGATGCTGAGCTAAGCCTTTTGTGCCGCTTCACTCCATTTAAACCCCACAGCAGGCCAGAGGCAGGCATTGTAATTCTCATTTTACAGAAGAGGACACTGAGGCTCTGAGAGGCATAGTGATCTGCTTGGTCAAGGCCCTGTAACCACTAAGCGGTAGATCTGGGACTTAAACCCAGGTTTTCCTGACACCTGGGTTTTCTCCATTAACACTGCAGCCGCCTCCAAGTTTATGGTCCGTGCCCTGGGTGTGGAGTGGTCTGTCTGAGTGTCTCAGGGGGTGCTGACATGGGGCCGTCAGTGTGGACACAGCCTCAGTGATATGGCTGGGGGAGGTGCAGGGACTGGGGCAGCTGAGGACTGACTAGGAGGGAGAATGAGAGAGCAGTTTGGTGTGGGGGGCACCTCTTGTCTTTGCAGGAGGATTTGAAGGATGGGGAAGCCACCTGCATGTTTATTGTTTTCATTATAAAATAATAAAAGCTCAATAAAGATATTTAGAACGTAGAGACTGGTAGGGAAAATTACTCATAGTTCTGGAAGTAAACACAATTAACATTTAAGCATATTTTCTTTGATCCCTTTTTCCTAAGAAAATTCTAAACACAATTGAAATCTGTGCTCTGGCTGGGCACGGTGGCTCATGCCTGTAATCCTGGTACTCTGGGAGGCTGAGGCAGGTGGATCACTTGAGCTCAGGAGTTCGAGACCAGCCTGAGCAAGAGTGAGACCCTGTCTCTACTAAAAATAGAAAAAACTAGCCAGGCATTGTGGTGGGCACCTGTAGTCCCGTTACCCAGGAAGTTGAAGCAAGAGGATCTTTTCAGCCCCCAAATTGAGGTTGCTGTGAGCTATGACACCGAGGTTGCTGTGAGCTATGACACCGTAGCACTCTACCACAGGCAACAAAGTGAGACTGTGTCTCAAAACCAAAACAAAATGAAACAAAAAGTTTTTTTGTAGAGACAGGGTCTCACCGTGTTACTCAGGCTGGCCTCAAACTCTTGGCCCCAAGTGATCCCCCCTCCTTGGCCTCCCAAAGTGCTGGGATTATAGGTGTGAGCCACTGTGCCTAACCTAAAGTTAGATTTATTCAGAAATCTCACTGAGGGCTATAGACTGAGGCCTATAGCCCAAGACCAGATTTCAGACTGCACCAATGTGGTATTTCACAGTTTGTGTATGGGTGATGAAGATTCAGTAGGTACAAGATCGTATCAAACTTGCTCAGAAATTACAGTGAAGCAGAATCATACCAGTAATAGATTACAGAGGCACGATCGCTCTGCCAGATATCATCTTATGTGCAGGAAAAGACCAGACTGGGGTCATTTATCTCTTAAGGAATGTAATGACTGAGGCAGGAGGCACAGGGCGCCAGGGTGGGGGAGAGGTGAGTGAATGGACACTCTATCCTGTTTGTCCTCACAGCCTCTCTCCGGAGAGCTGTGAGTCCTCACAGAGTCAGGGCCCTGGGAAGTGATGCTGGCAGGTTGCAGCGAGCACACTGCTGCTTGCATTTGCTACCTTACCTCCGATACTCTTGTGAGGAGCTATTGTTAGTCTCATTTTGTTCATGTGAGAAATTGAGAATCAGAGAGGTGTGTAGCTCTGCTAATGTCACACAGCAAGGAGGAGGCAGGACTGGGCTGGGAACTGGGTGCAGGAGTCTCCAAAGCTGATGTTTCCTATGTTAAAGGACACAACTCCCTGGTGATCCAGTCATAGCCCCATGTTGTCCGCCTTTGGTCGACAGGAGGTCTGTAGGCATTCCACTGCACTCAGAGGACAACTTGTGACTCCCAGCCCCTTCTCCTGGAGTCAGACAGCTCTGGGTTCTGATCTTAGCTACCCCAGTTAGCAGCTGTGTGACCTGGGGAAGTTCCATGCCCTCTTTGAATGTCAGTTTCCTCTTCTGTAAGATGGACACAGTAACAGCACCTGCTCCATGGGGCTCCAGCTGCACTTGGTGGGGACAGTGAGCACTGGTGCCTGGTGGCTTTTCACCTGAGGCCCTCGCCTCTGCCTGGTCTTTCTGCAGATGAGCGGGGCAAGGACCACCTTCGGGCGGGAAAGCTGAACCTGGTGGACCTGGCTGGCAGTGAGCGGCAGTCCAAGACAGGTGCCACGGGGGAGCGGCTCAAGGAGGCCACCAAGATCAACCTGTCGCTGTCGGCGCTGGGCAACGTCATCTCGGCGTTGGTGGACGGACGCTGCAAACACATCCCGTACCGGGACTCGAAGCTGACACGGCTGCTACAGGACTCCCTGGGTGGCAACACCAAGACGCTGATGGTGGCCTGCCTGTCGCCTGCTGACAACAACTATGATGAGACCCTCAGCACTCTGCGTTATGCCAACCGGGCCAAGAACATCAGGAACAAGCCTCACATCAACGAGGACCCTAAGGATGCGCTCCTTCGTGAGTACCAGGAGGAGATCAAGAAGCTCAAGGCTATCCTGGCCCAGCAGATGAGCCCCAGCAGCCTGTCAGGTAAGACAGCTGGGCGGCGAGTGGCAGGAGGGCTGGCGAGGACGAAGGTGTCTGAGAGATGAGGGGAACCTCCGTTCCACCTCACATGAGCTGCCTTTAGAGCAGCCCTGGCTGGGGACAGCCCAGGTGGCATCTGAGTGTCAAGGGCCCCAGAAGGAGGCCAGTCTGTCTAGCCTGTTCCATCAGCCACGGGCTCTGTCACCCATGGGCTCTGTCACCCATTCCCTGTCTCCGCTATGCTCATCCGTCATACCCCGTTGGCTGCTGTCCCGGGGCAGCATGGTGAGGCTGAGCTGCTCAGCAGCTGCTGAGTCACCCCCGGCATCCCGCCCCTACTCCAGGAGAGGCACCTTGTCATTGTGGCTCTCACGCCCAGGCATTTATTTGGCTGTCATCAGGCAGGTGGAAATCTTTAGCTGGAGCACAGGCCCGCAGGGTCTTTGGAACACAGGGACTCTAAGATTTGCTTATCTCTGAATCTCTTGAGGAAGGCGGCACAGAAGAGCTTAGGTCCCTCTGTCCATTCGTTCACCTCCCACCCACCTTCCTCCCTGTCCCTCCATTCTGTACCCCCCACCCAACAACCCATTCACCCTTCTACCTTTTCATCTACCTACCTGCCTGCCTACCCACCCCATTATTTAGCCGTCTACCCATCCATCCATCTGTCATCCACTCTTCCTCCTGTCCATTCAGTCATCATCCAAAGAATCACCCGTCCTCCCATCCTTCCTTCCATCCACCCGCTCACCTTTCTATCCATGTAATCTCTCAGCCATTCACCCATTCTAACCACACATCCCATCCACCCTGCCATCCCTGCATCTACCCATTCATTCACTCTAATCATCTCGTATCTATCTTTCCACTCGCCCACCCATCCATCCATCCCAGGTCACAGAGCACGTCGTCTGTGGGTGGGCCCATGCCGAGTACTGGGGACACAGAGATGAATCAGACCCAGTATCTGCCTCATAGGGTACTTAACTGCCTGGGGCAGAAGGACACTCCCGCAGACCGTCACTCTCAGCAAGACACACTCTAGGGCAGACAGCTGAACAGGGCAGAAAGGAGTGCATGGCCAGGTCTCTTGGGGTAAGGCATCGTCAGTCAGGGAGGGCTTCCTGGAGGAGGCAGTGATTGAGCCGAGTCTTGGTCGGGGAGAATTTTCTCTGTTAGCTTGAGAGTGGCCAGAGTATACAAAGTGCACAAATTCTGCAGTGCATTTGGGGAACTACAGATCCTTCTGTTGGCTGCCTAGGGTCTAGGGGTAGTGGGAGATGCCAGGCAGGGGCTGGGGCAGAGAGAGGTGGCCTTGGCCACCACGACAAGGGGCTCCATATTGGCTATCTGCCTTCCTCCTCTTTTCCTGCTCCCTGCCCCAACCCTGCTCACCTCCCAGATGGTTAAGGGGCAAGACAGGTAGGAGTGGTGAGGGGTACCAGGAGGAGGGGTCAAGGGAGGTGCTGCTCCCAGGGAGGGCTGTTAGTGTCCCCTCTCCTGGGATAAGGAGGGTGGAGCTCAGCAGGCTGAACCCGTTGGGGCAGCACTGGGGAGAGAGCTGAGAGCTGTGTGGTCAATAGCCCGTTCACCTCCTTGCTTCTTGGGCAGGTGACACAGCCCTTGTGAGCCTCAGTCCCTTCCCCTGGGATCTGGAGGTTGTGATGACACTTGTGTTTGCCTTGAGGCAGTGAAGAGACCCACCTGAGACTGTGCGTGTGTAGGCTCTGTGTGGGGCCTGGTGCAGAGACAGACAGTTCCTGCTGCTCTGACTTGAGACCGCGTGTGTCTAAGCCAAAGCTTTGCCCACCCAGTGCTCACTGTGGGATGGTGCCCCCTCAGCCTGGATTCCCCCCTGGAACTGGCATAGTTCTTTCTTCCTTTTAGCAGAACTTGAAGCACCTGCCCACTTCCCTGGCCCCAATCACTCTCCTTCCCTCTCTCTTGTCCCTACCCGGGCAGACCCCCCCCTCCAACTGGCACTGCCCTTGGTATTGATGGCTGCCCCCTGTTCAGCCAGCAAGCAGTCCTCAGGCAGGCCTCACCTTGGCATCTTGGTGTCAGGTGGCTCAGTTGACCCCTCCCTTCTTGAAACACTTGCTTCCCAGACACCCTATGTTGTGGTCCTCCCACCTTCTTACCTGGTCCTTCTCCATCACTGGGCTGGGCCTCTGTCCTCTCCTCTCTCTACACTTACTGCTAAGGGGGTTTCATCTGCCTCCTGGTGTCAGTCACCACCTCTGAACTCGATGTTGTCCCCTAGCCTGGCCATGCAATTTGTGTCTAGGTCTCAATTTATAAACGTGACCAAGTGACAACACAGGGAGGTCACTGCCATTGAAAAGAAAGTTTAGGCTCGGCGCCTGTGGCTCAATCAGCTAAGGCACCAGCCATGTACACCTAAGGTGG
>CAUYQV010054257.1:0-60119 GCA_963574575.1 Galagoides demidoff
TACGTCCTTCATGTTCACATGGATGGAGCTGGAAAATGTTCTTCTTAGCAAAGTATCACAGGAATGGAAGAAACAGTATCCAATGTACACACCTCTATTATGAAATTAATTTAAACCTTTTTATATGAAAGCTATAACCTACTAACAATCTAAGGATACGGGGAGGGGAGAGGGAGGAGGGAGCGGGTGGAGGGAGAGGAATTGGAGGGTTCACTTCTGTGATTCATCTTACAAGGGTACAAGTGAATCTTTCTATGAGTAGAATATGCACATTTTAACACAATAACTAAGAAAGTTACATGAAGGCTATGTTAACCAGTTTGATGGAAGTGTCTCGGATTGTGTGTGAAAACACCACACTGTACCCCCGAAGTGCATTAATGTACACAGTTACCATTCAATAAAAAAAAAAAAAGAAACTATTATTAGCAAAACTAGGCAAATCTTTTAGATCTACCTTCAGAGGGAAGAGCAGAGTTGTAAACCGTGATTATAGCCAAACTGCAGACCAGTGGGAGACCTCGCCTGCAGGGCTAGAAGAATAGATCATCTTATCCCTCAGACCCATCCACACACACAGTGCAGAGACGCCAGCACTGAGATGATGGAAGGGTGAGCGTTAAACAGCAGGGGGCACAGGCAGCCCAGAGGCCCAGTGCCATGGGCTAGGTTCAGAGAGCCCGGCTTCCAAGTGAGCCCCTGTGCCCATCATGCCTAGCTACAGCCAGCTCTATCAATTATCCATTTCAAGAGGCCTAGCTTCATCACCAACTTGGAAAAAGAATTAACATAACGGTCTTGCCTCTGATGAAAATATACTGACAGGTTTGGCCCATTTCATCCAAATTTACCTCTATTAAATTCACATGTGCAGCAAAACAGTTGGTGCCTCATATCAGTTACAACATATGGATTTTGGAAAGTGAGAGCGTGGCAGAAAGGAGGGGGGAGCTAATTGTAAATGTGCATTGTAAGCAGCCCTAAGTCATCAAGGAGGATTATTTCCCCACTGGGAATGTGAGCATGCATGCACACACGCACCCACACACACCTGAAACACACAAGCTCTGTCTTTGCTTCCCTTACACCTAAAAATATAAAGGGGAGAAAAGAAGAGAAGAAAAACGAAAATAAAGAACGAATGTATTAATTGCATTTTGGACCTCTCTCAAAAAGAACATAGCAAATCAACACTTTTTTCTCATCTCCTATTTGGTTCAAAGTTTCTGACCTGCATCAGGGGGTAAAACTTTAAGTGCAAAGTGAGAGATGCCATCTTCATAATTGTCACATACCAAGTACACTAAAGTTCCTGAGTTTCAGTTTGTTCTTTTGCTAAAGCTCACCATTTCAGTTTGTACTTTTGCTAATATCTTTCCCTAGATTTTCTCCAAGAGAAAACTGTTCTTGGTGATTAGTAATATTTTCATTCAGACTGGAAACATACTTATCTCAGAGCAAGAGAGAGGGCTAAATTTTAGTGTTTGACAATAAGACCATCTCTATTCAAAAGATCAAATTATTTCCATGTATCAAGCCCCCGAATAAGAATTGCTAGGAATTAAGTTTGTGGAGGAGAATTGTGGAGGTCTGGGTGGGATCGTGTCCACGTAGCTGAAATGTGACCAAAAAAGACTCTGAATGCAGTTACTGCTGCTATTATATTTCTTAAGTCCTCAGTCTTAGACTAAAAAAAAAAAAAGAAAGAAAGAAAGAAAATACATTATCATATGGGTTAGAACACCTAAAAATTTAATACTTTTACATAACCCTAAAATATCAATATTATTAATAATAACCTTACTATTTTGAATGCTTAATATATGCCAAACATCATGTTTTCATTTCACACACAAATTATCTCTTTGAATGCTCACAGTAAGTTCATAAAGTAGAGATAATTAGTAAAAACTTACAGAGTGAGGCTTACAGAATGAGGCTCAGGTACAGAGCTTCCTCTGACCACAGGCTAGCCAACGGCAAGAGATAAAATGGAATGCACAAATGTCCAACTTCAAAGTCTATGCTCTGAAATACTGCACGACTCCACCGATAAACGTGCTCACTCATGATTCTCCCTCAATTGTGTAACATATAAGCGATGGTCCAGAAACAGACGTGAGAGGAGGCCTGCGATACAGTTGTCAGGGTCCCCCATCCGTGGAGCTTCATGAGTCTATGGAGAAAGTTTCGCTTCCAGTGTTTGAGGCAGCAATCCACCAGGCGGGAACAATTTGAAAACATGCACCTTATCTGAGTCAGCCATTTATCCTGGGAGGACATACCCTGACTAGAAGTTACTCCACTGAATACTCATGATGGGATCACACAGCAATGACACTTGACCCACATGCCACAACAGCCACAATCTATTCCAAGGTACTGACCCCCAGCAAGCACATTACCCATAGAATAAAAGCTTTGACCTCCGTAAGTTAACCTTCCTCCTAAGAGGATGGATGGATACTTTCATACTGACTGAAATTGTCTGTGTTTCGTAGTTGGGCAAAGGCAAAAGTGTAGGGACAATGAAGACAGAGGGTAAACCCAAATATTTCAAGGTCCCATGTTGGCATTTGTAACAGAGATGCGATGGTCACATGGTTTATGTGTTCATGTTTTGGTGGAATAGGGGTGGGAGAACAATGCATTTTTTTAGTCGGGCAGGATTTGAAGAGTCCCATCATTATATTGCAACCCGAGGCAACTACGATTCATCGGAGAAATATCAAGGCACAAGCACAGTCAGACGCCACAGAACAAAATGGTCATAACCAGTTTGTGCCAACCCCCAACCCTCCAGCTTGTTGATGGAAAAATCAGCCAAATGACTCTCTGTTGACCTAGCCTTTGAGAGGGAGGTATTAGGTGGCAGTTATTCCTAAAAAGAGGTCACTGCTAAAGACGACAAAAAGCAGCTGGTAGAGTCATTAACCACTGTGGTTTCAAAGCCTTGGTATCAATATAAACCCTAGCACTTGTCTCAAATGTAACCCAGAGTTCTAGAAAAGACTAAACAGTTTCTGTAGATGTAAGAAAGTCCTATTTGATGAGATACGTAATCACAAGTAAGAAGGATAATTTTTACCTTTTAAAACTATCAGCTCTGAAGCTCTCAGTAAGCCTCAGGGCAGCTGGCAGCAGGCAGATTACCACCCTGCAACAGAAAGGAAAAGCAAAGCCAGAACTCTGTAGTAACGGTCTCTGGATCCCTTGGTGACAGAGGATGTTCCTGGAATTGGACACTGGGTGTCCACGTAGGGCCTGTGGCATCTGTGAAAGATAATCTTGATTTTGACGATGCAGAGAAATTAAAGAAAAACATGTTCTTTTGGAGATTATGCAGCGATGTTTAAACTCCTTTTGTATGTTGAACTGGCACCATTGAAAGAGTTGGGCCCAGTGGTCTTGTCACTCAAACACAGCCCCTAGTCATCTGTTGCTGACCAAGTCAGGTGCCAGATCTTACTTTTCTCCTGGATCCTGACATTAGGGGGGAAATGCAGTGCCATTGGAGGGAAAAACGTCAAGATGAATAATAAGAAGGCAAATAACTGGTGAGTTTGGGATCCAGAGAGGACATTCGTCTGTTTCTATTCTTCCTGAATTTGAGAATCTGAGCTCTGGTTTAAAGGCTTTCTCCATTCAGTCACTTCTTACTATGGAAATCTGAGTATTAATCTGCAGAGTATGCCTGCTTGCTCTCTCTCTCCCTCCTTCTCTCTCACACACCAGTTTTCTACCATAATGGTGAAGAGAGGAAAAGAAACCAAGAGAAGGGAGTGATTTGTCCATGTAGCGAATTGGGAGCTCGGGCAGTGGCCTGGTCTTCTGATCTCCCCAGACTCCTCAGTCTCAACCCAAACGTTTCCAGTTTCCTCTGCCAGTCACTTTGACAGCTTTTCGAGAGAAGACGATTTATAAAATAACCCAGAATTCATCCTCCATGGGTGGAGTGATAGAACAATTATTCCTTATACATCTTTTAGGGCATAGCTCATGAAAAAATAATTTCCTAAAACTGTTTCTCTGTCTACCCTGTTTCCAACAATCAAATTGAATTTTTCCAGCAAGTGGAGCTACCCCCCATCCCTGACCTGGAGAGCCAATAGCTTCCCAGAGTTCCCTTGCAGTTCTCTGCAGACAGATGGAATGCAGAAGGCAAGTCTCCTGGGGCCACTTGTGGACTCAGGTTGTTGTTTTTTATTGTTGTTGTTTTTCGAAGTCCTAACCCTTAGGCCAATGGCTGATTTATCTTCCCTGAGCAGTGCTTGCCAGGAAACCCTCACTCTGGCAAGAAAGGGGAGGGGCTGTGTCTAAATTGGAATGTTGGAGGTTTTTAACATTTTATCTCTGTCATTCTCTGCTATAATCTCCATCTAACCACAAAAATGTGGCAGCTTGGATCCTCTGAAGTTATCTTCCTCTATCTCCCCACACCCTTTCAGACTGAACCTTGGTACAAGCTCACTCCTCACCAGGGTGGATTATTCAGTTCTTCCTCTCTGCTCCATCCAAGCGCCTGAATTTGAGAATCTGAGGTCTGGTTTAAAGGCTTTCTCCATCCCATCACTTCTCGCTATGGGAATTTGAGTAACAATCTGCAGAGTATGCCTGCTTGCTCTCTCTCGCCCTCCTTCTCTCTCACACACCCCTTTTCTACCATACTTCTCTTTGTTGTGTAAATAACTAATCCATCATTCTGATAGTTTCTCTATCACTACTGGGGACAATGGTAAGACATCCCTATCTTCCCAAAGCATAAGCTGCTTCCAAAAAGAGAAGCAAAAAGAAAACCCTTAAAAGTACTGAGTACATTGGAATTAAGTGAATGAGGTGAAAGCTATATTAATTAGTTTGATGTAAGCATTCCAATTGTATTAAAAAAATCAACATTGTACCCTACAAATGCATAAGTGTATTCATGATCTATGTGTATATGACTTAATGAAAGGAAAGAAAGAAAGAAAGAAAGGCAGGCCTTTGCATTTGGCAGCTTTTCCCAATCAGTTGCCCACTTCCCTACTTGGGTTCAAGAGCTCCTTTCCCTCCTGCTGTCGCCATGTTTGTTCGGTGACTCCGCTCTCTCCAAAGAGAATCCTGGAGAATCTTGGAGAGGGCACGTGGCTTTGCAGCACTCTCCCTTGCCCTTCTTCCTCCTTTCTGGATGGCTGAAGACTTTGAGAGTTTAGACTAGAGGCTGCCAGCCTGAACATGTATTTAGTTTCCCCTGGGAAATCTGCCCACTAAGCTACATGGGCACCTTAAAAGTGACAGCTATAGAGGCCCAAGGATGATGACAGAGCACATGTGTCACCATCTTTTAGTCCATTTAAGAACTTTTTTCCTTGATGAGATGAAAATGTTTAAAAATTTTTTAAAAATAAATTATTGCTACTAACCTGGAGCGCACCAGCCCTGTAAACTGTTAGAGAAAACATCCCCCATCCCAGGAGACCTGGTCCTCAAATCTTAGCTGTTTGTCCAAATACTTGACATCAGCTTCCTCTTGGAATGTACTCTATCTCAAAGAGAAGGAAAAAATAAACTAAACAGTTTGCTGCTTATAAATTGGTAGGAAAAGGCCTTCACATGATAAGCTCGGACTTCTATTTTAAGGCTTTATTTTTCCAAATAAATCCATATAAACAAGCATTTCAGAACCTAAATGGTCACTGAAAAGCTACTTTATTGCCTGTTTGCCACAAGCCAAGGCTGGAGGTCCTTGGGCTGGATTCTGGTGAGACAGATCTCAGGTTACAGTAGAAAAACAACAAAAAACTTCCATCCTTGTGTCTCAAGTCTTCACCTGAAGTTGACCAGGTTAGAGAATGTCCCAGGTCTTGTTTTCCCTGTGGATACTGAGGCTAGATCTGCCTGAGATGGTGTGTCTGTGGGGGGTCCTGTCCCTCAGGAGGAGTAAAGGGGTATGGGCAAGGCTACCACTGTGTTATCACAAAGCCTTCAGTGGGACAGCCTATAAACATACCTTTATAAGACAGGAAAATACCTGTGTTCACGTAACTCTTTTAGTTCTACCCTACCTTCTCCACCCCACGAGAGTCTTAAAACATTGGTTTGGGGAAACTTTATTTTAATTTAAAATGTGTCCACAGTAACAGAAGTAAGAAAGTTATTTCAGTCTTTACCCACTCACCTCAGTAATGATTTTTTTTTTGCCTTTTTTTTTTATTATTGAATGGTAACTATGTACATTAATGCACTTCTGGGGTAATCAGTAATGATTTTAATGTAGCTTCTTTTTGTGCTCCAATTTTTGATTACATGAAAATTTGCAAAAATAAACTCCTAAAATAAAATTACTGATAGTTGTACATTTTAGAGCTGTATTAGACTTGAGACCTGCCATCACAGAGGTCCCACTGTAGAATCTTTACCCTCTTCCTGTGTCCTGGGTCCTTCACGTGCATTTGCTCATTTTATGTACGTCATTACACACCATGCAAGACTTTATTTCCATTTTATGCTAACGGAGACTGAGGATCTGAATGAACAATTACGTGCTGAAAGTTATTTAACTAGTAATTTAAAAAGCTTAAAACTCAAACCCAGAGTTGTCTATTTCCAAAGCCTATATTTTAAGAAAAAAAAATTAGCCGGGCATTGTGGCGGGCACCTGTGGTCCCAGCTACTTGGGAGGCTGAGGCAAGAGAATCACTTAAGCCCAGGAGTTGGAGGTTGCTGTGAGCTGTGATGCCACAGCACTCTTTGAGGGTGACAAAGTGAGATTCTGTCTCAAAAAAAAATTAATTGTGATAAAATACACACAACATAAAATTTATCACCTTAATTATTTTTGAGTGAATAAAGTTGTGTTAAGTACATTCACATTGTTGTGCAACCAGGCTCCAGAACTTTTCAACTTCCCAAGTGGATATTCTGTACTCATGAAGGAAAATTCCAATATCCCTCTGTCCCCCATTGCTGGCCACCATGATTCCACTTTCTGTCTTTGTAAATTTGGCCACTCTAGGTGCCTCAGGTAAGTGGAATCATACAATATTGTCCTTTGGTCACTGGCTTGTTTTGTTTAGCACAACACTCTCAAGAGTCACACACGCTGTTTCAGGTACCACAAATTGCATTTGTAATGTCATAAGTGACATCTTCATATACTGTGTACTGATTAACATAGATTTATAACTGCTTTTTATGCTTTGACTTTAAAGTTCTATTTTTGATATTCATCATTAGACTTGAGACTAATATAAAATTGAGTTACAAACCAAAGTTATAAGAAATTTTTAACTTGACTTATGATTCCCTTTGCCAGAAAAGTGTGTTTTTGTACTGCCTTAAGTTACTGCCTAGTCCTTTCATTTCCATTTGAAGGACTCCCTCTAATATTTCGTGTATGACAGGTCTAGTGACAGTGATTTCCTTCAGCTTTTTTAAAATCTAGGAATGTCTTATTTTCTGCTTTCCTTTTGAAGGTTAGTTTTGCTGAATAAAGAATTCTCAGTTAGCTTGGTTTTTTGTTTCCTTGATTTTAGCATTTTAAACATATCATCCCACTGCTTTGTTGTCTGCCAGGTTTCTGCTGAGATCTGCTGACAGTGTTACTGAGGATTCCTTATTTGTTTTTTTCAAGGAATTTTTAATACATCTGTGAAAGACACCTTGTTAGAAGAAGGGGGAAAGCTGCCTCAAATCCATCTCCAAGAATCCTTTGTATTTTACAAGTCATTGTTCTCTTACTGTTTTCAGTATCTTTTTTTGTCTTTGCCTTTTGACTATTTAACTGTGTCCCAGTATGGATCTCATTAGATTATCCTGTTTGGGGTTTGTAAAGCTTCTTGTATTTGTAGAGTCGTGTTTTTCTTTGAATTTTAAAAGTTTTTTGCCATTATCTCTTCAAATATAGTAGTTCACTCTTACCAGCTGTTTTACTTTCTACAGTTTCACTTATCCACAGTCAACCACAGTTTGAAAATATCAAGTGGAAAGTTGTAAAAATGAGCAATTTTTAAATTTTAAATTGCATGCATTTGTGAGTAATATGATGAAACCTTTCACTATCCTATTCTGTCCTGCCTGGAACATGAGTCATTCCTTTGCCACCCTATCCACTACTCAATAGCCGTCTCAGTTAATAGATTGACTGTCATGGTATCACAGTGCTTGTGTTCAAGTAACCCTGATTTTACTTGATAATGGCCTCAAGGGGATGATGTTAATTGGGATAGGCCAAAGAAAAGACATAAAGTTCTTCCTTTAAGTAAAAAGATAAAAGTTCTCAATCTCGTAAGGAAAGAAAAAAAATTATACTGTGGTGGTGTTTGCTAAGATCTATGGTAAGAAATTTTCCATCCACAAAATTGTGATGAAGAAAAAAGAAATTTGTACATAAAATATTTAGAGTTTGTTTCTACCTGCAGTTTCAGGCATTTACTGTGGGTCTTTGAACGCATCCCCTACACTCTAAAGTTTCTTGTTCTTTCTCCCTCTGTTTTCCTTCTAGAAATTCATAATGGGTATGTTAGTATACTTGATGGCATCCCACAATCTTTTAGTCTCTGTTCACTTTTCTTAATTCATTTTTCTTTTTGCTCTTCAGACTTAATAATTTCAAATGAGTTGTCTTCTAGCTCATGGATCTTTTCCTTCCTGTTTAAGCCTGCTATTTAACTACTCTAGAGAACTCTTCAATTCAGATCCCATAATTACTCATTGGGATCTTTTTTATAATTTCTCTCTCTCTGTTAACATCAGTTCTTTATGTATCTCTTTTGTTATTTTCTTTAGTTGTTGCCTGTTTTCTTCTTTAGCTCACCGAACACATTTAAGATGGTTGCTTTAAAGTCTTTGTCAAGTAAGTCTGAGGCCTGTGTTTTTGGGGGGTCAGTTTTTATAAATTTATTTTGTTCTTTTGTATGCCTTGTGACTTTTGGGTGAAACTTGAGCATTTAAAAACCAGTAACCTTAGGATTTTCACTGTTTTCTCTGGAAGAACGGCTCAAGGTCCTTCTCTGCCTTTTCTGGGGAATGTCTTCCCTGTATCTACATCTGTGCTTCCCCCCATTCTTTTCCACACACAGATGTTCTTAAATGTCTTGATTTCCCTATGAGTCTCACATTTGCTTCTTCTCAGGGCCATAGATGTTCTATTCCATTTCTCCAGGTGCCCACAGATCTGTGGTCCCCTTGCAGCTTTCATGTACCACAGTGCCGTCACTGCCTTCAACGGCCTCCAGCCTGATATCCACATTATGCCACCATTCCCATCAGCATTCAGCATCATATGGGATAGAAACCGTCCCTTGGGCAGTTTCCAGACATGTCACTATTTCCTTTCCATCCTGGAGAGGAACCAGGACTTGGGCGCCATTCTCCCAACTGTACCATACTGGACCAGGGAGTGGAGAGGGCCAGGGTGAGCATCAATGCCATGAAATTTCCTCTTACTTTGAATGGGCTTTTTCTAGTTTAGGCATTTGCCTAGGTGCTGCAGATTCCTAATGGATTCTGGCATTCCTACAAAGCTGCTTTTTTCCATGTGTTATTGTTTACTTGGCATTTCAATGAGGGAATGAAGCCTAGAGTTTCCTAGTCCAGTATCTTGCTAACATTCCTCTCAAGCCCAAATTTCTTAACTACACTGTATTGCTTCCCACTGAAGATAAGACAGACACACACAAAACAGAGCCCCATAAGCAAGTGCACAATTAATTAGAAAATCATGAGTACAGGTTAAGGATAGAGGAAAAGTATTAAAACTAGAATAATAAGTGTAAATTCCTTGGGAGAAAAAAGGAAATTGGACTGGTTTTTATATAAATACACACAAAAATTCACAGAACAGGCCAAATTTTCATTGTTGAGGATCTTCCACAGGGGAATAAATCTTTGAATATCCAGATCTTTCTAAAATCATTCTGAAACATTTTCATTGAGTCTAAGGATGAGGAAAAGGAAATCGGTCTTATCATATTTTGTTTATTTATTTATTTTTATGTTTTTGGTAAGTGGACAGTTGATATCTAGAAGGAAGCTCTCTGGTCTTCAGTATCTGTAGGGGACATCAACATTTTGAAAACCCATTCAGCCCACAAGAAGCTCTACCATGAGAGAGGCATGAGTGGCTGAAACACTTCTGGTCTGGCATGATTCTCTAATTGCTTAGATTATAGTCACGCTGACATTTGCAGTCTGAGATGGTGAAGTGGTTGGATTTAATAGCTAGATTGAAAGGCTTATGTTTTACTTCATATTATTTTTAATTATTCCATTTTCCAGATGTTTATTCCTAGAGCATTTTTCTCAAAAGAAGAGGAATTCCTTTTGAAAACCTGGATGACTCAGACCCCTTTGGGCCACAGATTTTAGACTAAACTAAATAAAACTGGGAAGAAAAAGGTGCTTGCAATGTGTTTGAAGATTCTGAAGAAATCCTCTGCACAAAAACAACAAAGGCGGGACCAGGAAACAAAGTATTAATTTCATGTTCCCCCCCATTAGCTTACCACCTGTTCTGTCTGATCGTTACTCAGCACGGAGGGGGGAAAAGGCTAATCTGTAGCACATTTTTATCAACAAACTTGCAGAAAACCCTGCCTAATTATCCCATTGAACTTGTGTCCTCCCAATGGAAGGCAGTTTCCCAAGCTGGCTGAGGGCCAACTGCAGCAAGCTGGTGTCCATAAGCATGGCTAATGACAGCCCACTTTCACTCCAGGAGAGCCATAATTGCCCAGAGCAGTTTACAGATCCATTATTTTATGGCCATATTTCAGAAGGTGGGGTCGGAGGTTGGCAGAGTAGGATTCCTGGCAGTGCAGTGTAGGGGACCAGCTTTACTTTCGACCCCAGATCATTTCCCGTTAAAAAATGCAATAGGCTTCCCTGACAAAAATCTACAAAGGAGCCACAGTGATGGGAAGACATTTGGGGGAAAGAGACAGAGCACTGGACAGGAAGTTAGAAGCGCCCCTCCACTGCCCCCACTTCCTCCAGCCATGTGCAGCTTGGGCAAGCCAGAGATCAGAGCCTCATCTAGTACCCTCCCTGACGGCACTATAGCAGGGGGCTGTTGTCCTGCATTAGAGACTTGCTGAGTAGATGTGCAACAAACATTTCTTGTGAAATATATTATGCACCAGAGCCAAATCTCAATCCTCAGACTACAACTTTCAGTAAAACAAAGCATCTGTGCTTTATGGAGTTTACAACCACATAATCGGCAGACAATTAAGAAACATATATGTAATACAATGTTGGGAATTATAGTACTATAATTAATGCTGTGTCTGAGGGGACAGTTTAGAGAGACAGTTTAGAGGGGACAGTTTAGAGAGCCTCTGCTGCTTTTTCCAAGACTGGGAGGAACATCTCTCAGAGGTAATCTCTGAGCAGAGGCCCTACTGAAGGAAGGAAGGAATCATCTGGATATGTGAAGCTAGCGTGCTCCAGCGAGGCAACTACCTGGCATGTACCAAGTACGACAAAGGGATCAGCATGAACACGGAGATCAAAGGAAAAGGTAGGAGGTGTGAACATGGAGGAAGCTGACACATGGGGCTTTTCCAGAAGTTTTGATTTACTCCGAAATCGGGGCAACAGAAGAATCTTAAATGGGGGAATCCCACACACTTACTTGGATGTGAAGTTTCCAGCTACTCTGTAGACAGAGACCACAGGGAGGAAAGTATAGGAGAGAGAGCCTGGGAGGGTCTGGCAGGCTGGGATTCCCAGTAAGATGTGATGGGGCCTGGACAGTGGTCGTGAGTTTGGCGGTGGTGAAACAACACTCAAAACAACAGTGCCTAAAGCCACAGAAATTGCTCCTATTGTTCCACACAGTTAGGTTTTCCTGACACTCCCTTTCTCAGGCTTGAAAACATCCAAGCTGTGGTGAAAGATTAGTCATCTGGCTGTTTCTAGCAGGTGCGTGCCTCATCCTTTCCTCCCGCTTTTTATAGAAACACCAAGTGAATTGCCACACTCCATGGCTCCCCTGGCCTGTAGTGCTGGTCACTTACGTCCTTTGATCCCCTCTCCCCGTGCTGCTATGATGTTTGCAGGAGGATGGCAAGAGACAACCGGGGTTTAATTCCAGGCTATAATTCCAGTTTACTAAGTTACATTGGACAAGTTACTTAATCTCTTCCTGATTCAATGTAAATGTAGGTTTACTCATCTGTAAAATGTAGGTTATGGTAGTACCCTCTTTCTAGAGTTTTGTTGTGAGAACTCATAAAGTATGTAAGAGCCTTAGAATAATGTTTAGAACAAAAGTACGTGCTTGATAAATAACTATTGTTCTCACAAAATGAACGACCTCCCTGACCCCCCAAGGTTAGTCTCTGCTATGTTCTATCTTAGAGAGACACAAAGGGACAAACCAAGTAAGTAATCCTCCCATATGTAGCCTTAATGTTTGGGGACTATAACACAAAAATCTTGATTTCTCTTGGTGCCCATTAGAAATCCATCTTTCACTAATAAACTTAGATTAGTGTTTCCCAAGATAGGTTTAACATTCTGCAGTATCTTAAGTAAGATTTGGACAAAAGGGATTCTGTGATAAAGTAGATGTGGAATAATCAATTAAAGGTAAACAAGTTTTCTTTCCAAGTGATTTCTTTCAGCCTTTATACAGTAATTTATAACGAACCAAGGTTCAGATGCATGCATATGCGGCATTTTGCTAAATTTGTAGGATCATGGAAATGTTTTTAAAGTGGGACCAGACGACTGATTTTGGAACACACGCATTTAAATGGTAGTATCAATTACATCACCCTAATTTTCAACCTGTGTCACTAGGATAAAATTAAAATTAAAATTTACTTATGTTTGCTGGCCCATCCACTAAAAAAATCCCGTAAATGAGTTACTATATAAAAAATTTAGTAACTACAAAGTAAAATTTATTATTGGTATTAGCTCCCTCAAACTTTAATGGGTGTCTCCTGATTCCATTCCCAGACAAGAAGAGGAGTTATTTGTGTTCACTGTATCCAAATCCTTCACACTTGATCATGTTTTGTCTTTCCCAATAAGCACAGGTAGTCCTGAGGCAACAGTTTTTTTTATTCTTCCTACTTTCCTGCCAATGATAGTTGTCTCACTGAAGACTTTTCCCAGGTTCCCTGTCTCTCTTAAATCACTGGTGTTCATGGGTCTAAATTCTCCATGGTGTTAACCAGGGGTGATAGAAGATTGGTTCCACATACTGTGTCCTCCTTGAGGAGATATTTTGTGGAATTTTTGATGGAAACCTTATACTGAGCTGATTTCCTCAAGGATGGTCTTATAAAGATGCTCACACTCTTCTCCTGAGTTGCAGCTGCAAACCCAGAGTTCACCCTTGTTAAGTTTTTCAGATACATGTGACTGACCATAATGCCAAATTTCTGTCTACTCATACTATTGATGATAGCTTGGCATCTCACTGGAACAAAAACAATTTTATGCTGACCTAGACCTTGACTTGGTCAGACGAATCACTGCCCTGTGCTATTTGTCACAGGTCAAAAAGGACCTATGCAAATAACCCTTTGTGAATAAAGGAGAAACACTTGAAAGTGCTGTCTTACTAAGGATGGGTCAGCCACAGCCGTCAACAGAAAGAAGTTCAGCTTGATATTTGAACTTACATCTTTCTATGTTAGAACATATATATGTTCTCTCTGACAAGCTAGTGTTATAATATCTGTTGACAAATGATAATATTTATGTGGATCTAAGTACTAGATTGGCTGCTGGATAAAGCAGAAGTGTATTTACAATGTGGGATCTCATGTTTCACCACAGCAAATCAGATTATTTATCTGAAAGCTTCACTTTCTATAATGTTCATTCTGTCCATTGCTAATGGCCTTAAAATGTTCCAGAAAATAAATCCAACTTTCAGGAGTGGAGGAAGTCACTAATTCTCCTGGTATCTATTTTAAGCTCTGTCCTCCATGCTCCAACCCATGTAAGGTGACCAGATCACAGAGAATGACAACTTTGTACAGTAATAAGCACACATGCAAACACACAATCTATTCCAGGTATAGGAATATAGCCTGGAACATCCAGAATCTGTGATGGAAATATGACTGTTTCTCTTTCTCTTGGATCAAAAGGTCATGAACTTGATATTAAATGAACTGCTAGATCCTTCCTTCATAAAATTTGCATTTCCCAAAATATCAGCATTAAAAAAAAAAAAAATCCCTGAAGAGGGAATCATGAAAGCAAGGCAGAACAGTTCAATAAAATAAGAAGTCAGCTTCCTAAGTAACTTCTAATCTGTCTCCAGAAAAGAGAAATGCAAAATATAGGTGACCCAGCAGTGGGGAGGGTAGTTCTCTTAGTCACTCTACCTACTCACCGATCACTGAGAGATACCACCGTGCACTGAAAAATGAGTTGAGAATAAGATATCATCTCAGCCTTTAAAGCATTCACATTCTCACAGAAAATAAGCATCTCTTATGTTTACTAGCACAAGGTAACAGCAATAGTGTGAAATTAGAAAGCCCCAGGATAAGCGCGACTAAACTGCAAGGAATCCACAGTACCAGGATGAGGTGCAAAGTCCTCCGAGACTGGGCCGGCATCTTTTCCTCCCACCTTCCCTGCTATTCTTCTGCTGCACCGTATCAAGTTCCCAGCAAGCCGAATGAGCTACCCTCGTGCCATAGAACTGTCTCCTACCCCTGAGGTGGCTGCCAGGAGGTGGGGGAGAAACAAAATGAATGAAAGGCAAGACCTTCATTTCATAGAGATTTTCCTTGGGTGGTAAGGACAAGTCTCAAAAGCATACTCCCAAAATGTTAGCTTGCACTTTGGTCTCTAAATAGTTAAACCAAGCAAAATACTTGCTTTCAAAATTTTGCACCATCAGCTCTATGGTTTATCTACACAAATACTGTAAGTAGAAAGAGAAACTATGATATTTATTTTCATCCAAGTCTAGGGTGACCAGATTTTAACATTTGTAAAATGGGACAACATGGCTGGGGGGGCGGGGCAGGGGGCAGGGCAGGGGATGGGGCTGGGCAGGACCTGACAACAATGAAAACTTTGATAAGCAGTTCTCGAAAATCACTTCTCAACAATTATTTGTTTTTATTATACTTTGACATTATAAAATTAACAAAAATAATATAAAACTCATATTCTGATGAAATAGCCACATGGCAGCCGAAAACCCTATATTCCCTTCCTGTTCTCCCGCCCGTTCATGCATTCTTTCCAAAAATTGGGACTTTTTAAAACCCCGCAGGATGCAGGACAAATTGTTCAAAAGCAGGACGTCTGGTCACCCTATCCAAGTCTCTGTTCCTCAGGTCGACGTGGATCGCACCAATCACTTGTGCGTCTCTCAAGAAATAAACTGAATTTCAAGCATATTTTTCCTCACCATGATCAGAAGGCTAGAGCTAAAACAAAAGCAAACCTCTCCTTACCACAAATGAGTGACAGGTTGATAATTTCTCCGGCTAGTGTCTAGTCAGGTTAGATTTCAAGTCAAGTTAACTCAGTTTTAACTTGGCATTCTCGAGAGTAACACCACGCAAAATGACAGCCAACAGCCTTTTTCTAAACCCCATCAGACTTTTAAACGCCAAAATCACAAGCTTAAATATACCATTGTGTATAGGAAAGTCTGCAAAATACATTAAGATCCCAAAGGTCTTATGAGATATTTTCTCTCCTTCTTAATATTTTTAGCCAGTGCTACTCCAAGAAGTTTGGGGTAGTGCAAAGAGTGTCAGTTTTCCTCACAACCTGTCTTTTTCCTTTGGTTTAATTCCACACTCATTCTGTTGAAATCATAATAATTTTACTGGTGAAATACTTAGATGTTTCAAGGATCTGTTCAAGTCTCTATCATAGAAGACAGACGGCAATGGAAGGTGAAATGTTGTTTTCAATGAGATTTCCTCAACTTTTTTCAAAAATCAGATTGCTCAGTGAAAGTAAATATTGTTTTAAAATGTGTCTTTTGTTCTAACATCCACGCATAAAATGATTTCTTTGTCCTCAACTAGGACAAAGCTAGGATTATAGCTACAATAGTAAAACTCCAGGAGTTATGTACTATACATAATAAAACTGATAGTTTATTAAGTTTAATAATAAAGCTATGGGCAAAGCAAAGGCTAACATATTAGGGAGGTAAACCATTCCGACCCAGGCCATAGCTTTATAGATTTTTAGCATCTGCAGGTAGTTATGCAGGATTTTACTATCTCCAGTTCAATATAGTCTTCTGATTAAAAGCCTACTTACTACTTATCTGGTTATTCTTTTATTAGCCTGAAGTCAGCATGTGTCACAGAATGCAATTTAGTCAGACACCTTGTCTAAGAGCAGATGGGAAGAATGCTTTGAAAAGATGAATAGTTATTCATTTAAAATTATAAAGAAGAAAACTGAGAAGCCAAGGGAGCCATGATACTCAGAGAACTTTGACTGCGGGGGAAATCCGTCCCCAGGGTGGGGAATCTTTTCTCTGCAGCCTGAACATGCTCTCCATGGTGTTCCACAGAGGCTAAAAACATGGTGTTCCACAGAGGCTGGAATAAAGCAATGGCTGAGCTCAAGGCACTCAGTGTGCACTCTGGAATGTGGTCAGACATCCCAGCATCCCCACATGTGTCCCTTCTGCAGTGTCCCCTGGTGCACACTGAAGGGTGTGATAAGGGAGCCCCTGAGGAATGATGGAAACACCACCGAACTAAGATGGCACTTGTGGATAACAAAGAAATGAGGGTGTGTGTTAGAATGTGGGGAGGGGGGAGGGAGAAGGGTGGGGGAATGGGTGGAGAGGGGGGAGGGAGAAGGGTGGGGGAATGGGTGGAAGGAGGGGGATTGGAGGGACCATTTTTGAGGTATATCTTACAGGGGTACAAGTGAAACTCTCTAAGAGTAGAACCTGAATGTTTTAAAACTATAACTGAGAAAATGACATGAAGGCTGTGTTGATCAGTTTGATGGAAGTATTTCAGATTGCATGTGAAAACCCCACACTGTACCCCAGAAGTGTATTAATGTACGTAGTTACCATTCAATAAAAAAAAAAAGAAAGAAAAAAAAATGTGGCCTCTCGTGGACTTCTGATAAGCATCTGGGTAATCACATGTTTTCCAGAAAGTAATTTGGCAGAATATTACAAGAATCAGAATTATCCCCACCTTTTAGCCAAGTAATTTTACTTGCAGAAATCTGTCTAAAATTATAACCACAAAAGATAACAATTATGTACAAAGATGCCCGTGATGCTGTTATTTTTTTAATGATAGACTATTTTTGGAAGCATCTTAACTTTTCAAAATAGAAGAGTAGTTAAATAGATTATGGCATATCTCTACTGTAAGACAGACTATTATGCAAGTTCTAAGGTTTGATTTAAAAATATTTTTTAGTAAGTACTATATGCTATGTTATAGTGTTAAAAGAAGGCAGTAAACAGAATTCTAGATGGCACATGATTAAAATTACCTACAAAAAAGTTACATACAAATTATATATCCACTTATCTATATAAAGATGTTAATAGTTCTTCATTCAGCTGGTAAAATTTTGGGCAATATTATTTTCTTTTTTATACTTTTTTGAATCTATCAATTTTGACAACAATTTTGTATTGCTTTTATGATTAGAAATAACAATTTTTTTTAAAAAAAAGTTTGACTCTGTTTAGTGAGCCAGGCATTGATTAAATATGATAAGTGATTAAGTACGAAAAGGAGTTAGTTAAAGGGGCTACTGAGAATGGGAGAGAATTAATGCCTCTGGACAAGAAAGTTGGAAAGGAGCCTGACGCAAAATGAGGAATTTAGAGTGGGTGTGACCTAGTTAACCAAGCATGTGCTATTCCTGTAAAATTATAACTTCTAGCCTGCCACCCAGGACATCTAGCCAGTAAATGATCCCCCCATAAAACCGACATAAGGATCCCCCCAACAGAACAATGCACACCATACTTACCACAAACATCATGAGATTAATAGACGGCATGCCAATCACTAATGAATTTATGTGACAACAACGTTGGTTCAACAACAACCAATAAAATCAGGAGAGCATGGCAGAAAGCCTAGGGGAATGCATGGAGATCCTCACAGAGAAATGTAGGGGCATTGGGATGAAAGTACCTATCTTGTTACATTGTCTTTGGGGGTCAGGTCCTCTCACTCAAGAGAGACTCTTTTCCAATCTCCTAGAAAACTCTATGATTATCTTTGTTTTACTTTAAAGCTTATCTCTGCTTTACATTTTTTTTTTTTGTCTATTTGTTTGTTTTGAGACAGACTCTCACTCTGTTGCCCAGTCTAGAGTGCTCTAGATAGCAATCTCAAACTCCTGGGCTCGAGCTATGCTCCTGCCTCAGCCTCCTGAGTAGCTAGGACTATAGTGCTTGGCTAATTTATTCTATTTTCAGTAGAGACAGAGTCTTGCTCAGGCTGGCCTTGAACTCTTGAACTCAAGGGATCCTCCCACCTCAACCTCCCAGACTCTACTTTACATAAAAGTTCCACCTCTTTCTTTCCTATATTGTCCTGCCAGCTACCTCATTTCCACTCTGCCAGTGTCTTGCTCTCCCTTTGACTCAGCCAAACCTGCTAGTTCTGCTGGGTGAACCTAACCAGGTCTGCTGAACAGAGGTGAATTCTCATCTCTACCAATAAGCGTGTTTCATAACATGCAGTGTTCAACCTTAATTAAAAAATTTCAGAACAAAAAGCTTTTTTTTTTTTCTTTTTAACATGGATTTCAGTGGGCTTTTCTCAAGCTCTCTACTATTCATATCTTAATCCAGGACTCTGAGCAGAATTGAAGGGGGTCTTGTGCTTAGTCCTTCACCTTGGATTTGGGACTGTCCTAATTTTGGAGCAAACTCCACTTCTCAGCCTTTATTCTCTCCTGCCAATAAGACAGTACAGGGACAGGACTTAGACCTCATTTGTGACCAAGGATGACAATGTGGTTCAGCATGTCCCAGCCAGCCTACCTAACTGTAAATGAAGAACCACCAAATGACCCCCTCATTGCTGGACTTCAGCCCATACCCATGTAAGGAGTGTAAGGAGAGTCCAATTTGTTCATCTGTTGAGTGATATCTTTCAGGATCATAAAAACAAGGTGCTGACATCAGCTAATAAGAAACCTGGCTGTAAAGAAACCAGACCTAGCTGGATCTAACCACCTAAGCCAGAAAGGACTCCAAAATGGACTTGCCCCTTATTACATCTCATTTTAATGCTAACAATCATGTCCAGGGGTAGAGATTTAAAACGCTGATGTCATACATGATGCATAAAGAAGTGGGACTGCCAAGTGTGCCACCCCTAACAGAACCCCACCTCCATAGGTGATGATGTCAAACTGACACCTGCTTCCCTCTTTACAACTCCATACCAGTTCCCCAGCCCTTTGTCTTGAGAGCCAGTCTGGTTGCCCCCTTAACCAGCACTATCTCTTTTTATGTTTGAACAGAAAGGCCCACTGAAAGCCTTGCCTGTAGAAATCTCTCTGGTTTCATGCCTATTTCTGTTGACTCAGGCACCAGGAACCCAAAGTCTGGTTCAAATGTGGACAAATGAAAAAGAATGTGTGCTCACACTAGCCTGGTACAACTATATCTCTTGCTCTTTGTCTTACATCTCTACTTTATATTGCTTTTTACAGTTAGGACGTTGAAAAAATAAACAAATGATAAACATTTATTTCGGCCCCGTGTCAGGGATGCATATGTATCTTTGTCTTTGGTTTCTCTGATGTATGCATGTACAGTGAACAATGTCATACACTAATAATATTCAGACGAGCATATTATTATTATCACTGGAGGCTCCAGAAATCCATTTCTCTCTACCTCTTCACATGTCCATCCTGAGACCACAATATGCCCTGATTACACCAGGATTGATCTTTATGCCTGGTCATGTTTGTTACCTCAAAGAGTCCAGACTCCCAGAACATTCTCCATCTCCCCATTCAATCCCATTAAGGCTCTGTCTCCTCTGGAATTTAGGAATCTGTTTTTAGCAACATTTCCAAGTTCCTCACCTCTTCTGGGAACATTTCCTTCAGTGTTTCACTCCTGACTCTTTCCTGGGGACATTGTTGCTGCTTCAGCCCTTTCAAACAGCAGGTGGGCTTTTATTCAATAGCTCTCAAACCATTGGCATCCCCATCTCCCTCACTCCCCATTGCTGACTTCAGACCCTGTTTCCAGTTTTGAATCTCATACCATTGGATTACATCACCAGTTACCCCCTCACTCTTGCCTTCATCTGCCAATCTCAAGGTTATTACTCTTCATTTCTCAAGGATTGGAGTTCTTGGCTTATGGACACTTGTGCTAATATTTCCACTGTTGTAATGCTTGGTGATTTTAATACATGTGTCAAGGATATTTCCAACTGCTGTTTTCAGTCTCTTGAACTTATCTTCTTCAATAATCTTTGTTCATCACCTTTCCCCAGCCACCCACTTCCATGGTCATAGCCCAAACCTTACCATTACCAACAATTATAACCTCTCCATAATTCCATAATCATGATTTTGTGCTTCCTGCTCTCTAAAATCACCTCATTTTCAGCTCATCCCTCACTCATGTTTCCCCTGTTTTTAAATATTAATACATAAATCTCATAATAAATAAAATAACCATTATAATCACTGCCTTTCTTCCTTTTCTTTTTTTTTTTTTTGATATAGTCTTACTATGCCACCCTCGGTAGAGTCCTGTGATGTCACAGCTCACAGCAACCTCAAATTCTTGGACTTAAGTGATTCTCTTGCCTCAGCCCCCCAAGTAGCTGAGATTACAGGTGCCTACCACAATGCCCAGCTGTTATTTTTGTGGCAGTTGACATTGTTTTAGCTGGCTGGGCTGGTTCAAACCCACCAGCCTCAGTGTATGTGGCCAGTACCTTACCCACAGAGCTACAGCACCGCCAATAATCACTGCCTTTCATCTACCCTCAGTCACCTTGTCCTCATTTCATGTCATTGCTATACTCACACGGCAAAACCACAAACCTGGTAAAATTCAACTCTCTTTCTAGTTTTGGCCTGATCTTGGCTGAATACGGCTGGAGAAAAAACCCCACACTTTCATGCTGATGAGTCTTACTTCAGACTTATGACCACATACCACAAGTGGGCTCCTGTGACTACCAGGCAATCATCTTAGACTTCCTCAGTGCATTCAGTCTCCCACAACTTATATGACTATTTCACCACTTCCTTTCTCCTCAAAACCATACTTCTTCGCTATTTTCATTCTGCACAGATGGCCTCATATCTGACTTCACTGAGAAAATTTAGATTGTCAGAGGAGAACTTCCTGTCTTGCCACAACTTCCTACTTATCACCTGCATAGTCTCACTTCTCTCCTGTTACCATCGATGAATAACCCATACAATTATCCGAAAGCTATCCCTCCATTTGAGTGTTTATCGCGCTGACTTTTGTCCACTGAAGGATATTGCTCTAGCAAGTTTTGCATCTTTCTTCCACGTCATCATTTTTCTATCCTCTATTAAATCTTCTCATCAGCATAGATCTATACCTTTTTCTAACATATAAAAATAAAATCTTCTCTTGATGACAATTTTTTGTTCCAGTTATTTCCCCATTTCTTGGTTCCCTTTCCAGCAAAATTCATTGAAAATGTTTTCTATACACACTATCTCCAATTCCTCTCCTAATCTTACCTAATTGGTGTTTGCTGTTGCCATTGCACTGAAACTCTTTTGTCAAAGCCTTCAGTGGTCTCCATGTTATTATATCTAATAGCAAAGTCTTGATTCTCTTTTTTTTTTTTTTTTGAGACGGAGCCTCAAGCTATCCGCCTGGGTAGAGTGCCATGGCATCACAGCTCATAGCAACCTCCAACTCCTGGGCTCAAGCGAATCTCCTGTCTCCGCCTCCCAAGTAGCTGGGACCACAGGCGCCCGCCACAACGCCTGACCATTTTTTGGTTGCAGCCATCATTGTTATTTGGCGGGCCTGGGCTGGGGATTCGAACCCACCACCTTAGGTGTACGTGGCCGGCGCCTTAGCCGATTGAGCCACAGGCGCCGAGCCAAAGTCTTGATCCTCATCTCACTTGATCTTTCAGCAGTCTTTAACACAGTTGACCATCCCCTGATGGACTTTCTTCACTTGGCTTCCAAGCCAATGACATTCTCTTGGTTGTCCTTTAACTTCACTGGTTATTTCTTCTCAGTCTCCTTTGCGGACTCTTCTCTTTTCACTGATGTCTTAATGTCAGATCACTTCAGTCCAAACCATTGGTCTTTATTTCTACTTTCATGTACTTCCTTGTGATCCCATTCTGTCCCATCACCTTAAAAATAAATCTATATGCCCATGACTAAGAAATATATATCACCAACTCAAACTCAAGACATGTATTTAATGGCCTATTTGATATCTCCTCTTGGATTCCATCCAATAAACATCTCAAACTTGTGTCCCAAAATGAGCTCCTTATCGACTTCCTCCACCAGCCTGCTTTGCCTGCAGCCTCTCTCAGCTTAGTTGATAGAAACTCCAACTTACCAGTTCAAATAAAAACTCTAGGAGTTATCCTTAAGTACCCCCTTCTTTCTAACTTCATATCCAATTCATTAAAAAATTCTGCTACTTATGTTTGGAAGAAAATTCTCTGTGGGTCTCACACATTTCTACATGTCTTATGAGCAGAAGCACTGATTTTTTTCCTGGCTATCTTTTCAAGGATGTTTGTTTTCTTCTGAACCAGGAGGCAGATTTATTTCCTGGATAATATAAGAAAGATGGTGTGTCTCTGTGCAGCAAAATTCAGGCATGTTCCCTTGTACTTCACTATAAAATATTCAGGTTCCCTAAATTCAGGGTTCCTTGGCTGCCACACAAATTTAATGTACTTTCAACATTCGCCTGACTTTCTGCATTGTCTCCATGGGACTTGTGGGGCAATGGGAACTGATGAAACCATGGAATTCATTCCACTTGCTGTACCATGAATCATAAATCACATCTTTCTGACTCAGGAGGCTGTGTCTTCTACCAAGATCTATGAAATTGTACCAGGCAAACTTGTTAACTTAAAAGTAGGGTCAGCTTTCAGGTCTTTCACAGATATTGACAGTTCTACCTCCAAAATACAGTACAGCCAGACTCCAACCACTCTTACTTCTGCCTCTTCCATGACCCACCATGGGCTCTTGCTTAGAGTACCCCAAGATTCTCCTAACTCCTCTCTGCTTCTCTCTTTGCCTCTTTTAGTTTTTGTCAACACAGAAATATTTAAAACATTTTAAAATAGAGGCCAAGTTGTGTCATTCCTTTGTCCAGCATTGGACATTGGGAGTAATTTCAGGAGCTGGACAAAAAAAGACAAATTCCTTACAACATCCCTCTAAGTTCTCCATGACTTAGCCTCCAACCACCTCCCTGACTACCCTTTCAACTTTACTCTCTTTGGCCACTCTGTTTCAGCCACTTGGCTTGCCATTCTTTTAGACATGACAGACCTTCTCTTGTCAAGGAGATATGTCCAGGGGGAGTCCAGTTGTGCCTGGGCAGCTGGTTAATCCTAGCAGAAGGGAAATATGTTGGACACGGGACAGGATCCAGAGATAATTCTTTGGTGAGAAACAAAAGTCATATAGATAATGTTTTTACTCTTCATATACCAGTATATAGCACATTACTCTTGTAATTTGATTTCTTCATTTGAAAGTATTTTCATGGGGTGGTGCCTGTGACTCAATGGGTAGAGTGCTGGCCCCATATACCGAGGGTGGGGGGGTTCAAACCCGGCCCCTGCCAAACAGCAACAAAAAATAGCTGGGTGTTGTGGCAGGCACCTGCAGTCCCAGCTACTGGGAGGCTGAGGCAAGAGAATCACGTAAGCCCAGGAGTTGGAGGTTGCTGTGAGCTGTGATACTACAGCACCCTACCCAGGGCGATAAAGTTATATTCGGTCTCTACAAAAAAAAAAAAAAGAAAGACAGAAACAAAGTACTTTCATGAATATACTCACTTGATATTAAGCATTTTTCTCAATGTTACTTTGAGTGGGTCTAATCTAATTTATTTAACCACTTTCTTATGGTTGAACATCTTTTTTCTGACTTTTCACTTTACTCAACATCTCTGTTACTAATTTCCTGGGCTTTAAAAGCATTTCCTAAGATTATATTTCAAGAATGAAAATTAAGAATCATGAATGATTAATAATTTTTAAGATTTTTTTCTGTATTGCCTTGAAATTCTTCTGATTATCACTCTTGGTTAAGTGAGTTGCTATTATTTTACAATAACCTGTGATTTTGTTTTGATCAAATGTTTTGAGCCTTTTAACATCTTTGACAAATGTCCACTAAATCTAGGTAATTTGAATGTGCAGGTACCAGTAAGCTTACATTTTCCTGTCATTATAGCAACCAGATAGGACTTACAACGTTTTTGTTTGCAATATTGTTTGTTGATTCTGATTCAACAGTCTGTAAATCCTTAGCTTGATGGGTTATTAGCAAGTACTTATGTTTTGTATAGAGATCTGGCTTTATGGAGCCTCTACTATATCATACACAGTATCTTATTTAGTTGTCTCACTAGCCCAAGTTATGCTCATTTTACAGATGAGGAAACCAAAGCTCAGTGTGTGATTTATTCAAAGTCATTCAGCTAGGCCAGTGGCAGACATAGGATCTGCACCTTCTTGTCTGATTCCAGTTCCATTGCTAGCTACGATCTGCCTCAAGATTACCTAGATTTGTAGCAAGACCTTGGCTGGGAGAACAACTTCCTTGTGGGCTCCTTTCCCATCTCTAGGGCTACTGAGTGTGCCAGTTCCTTTGACCACTTCTCAGTTCCAGAGCAGACTCTTGTCTCAGCCTTCAAGATCAACTCTGGCTTTCTCCAGAGTTCAGTCCAGGCTCATGGGGTTGAGAGGTCCAGGGCTGGACTCAGACCCCTATGTCTCCTTTCTGAGAAACACCTGCCACCTGACAGAGAGTGGTCACTCCGTAGGACTCCAGCAGGGGCTTCTCCAACTTAGTGTCCCTGATGCATCTAGTCTGTGGATCAAAACAGGAAGGTGTCTCCTTAGGTCAGTGCCTCAGGGCTCTCTGGTTCAGCTCACTTTTGATACCAGTCCTGCCACAGTCAGTACTATTACAGGGTAGCTTCCTGAAACACTCAGGGCAGCCTGGACTTTGGTGGTAATGTGGACTCTGTAAATGGCAGTAGTGAATTCTGGTTTTATAGGTGCTGAGTTTTTGCTAATCAGCGTTGGGCTCTTCAAATTGCATTTCAAGATGACCCCACTCCTCTCTGATTCTGGGTCCCACCCAGCTGGCTAGCCCTGAATGTCCTTCCATCCCTTGGGGTTCTGCAATTCCATCATGGGATGATGGTAGAAGATAGTAATAGGAGAGCCATTTGGAGATGGCCCCACTTCCCAAAGAGGTGGTTAAGTATTACATACAGGAACTCTGACAGAACTGAAAAGAATATTCACCATAAATCATACACTGCCAAAAGACCGCTCTGAATTAGTGCTTCATAATTCATGTGCTGGTTTTGTAAGTAGAATAATTGAATTGCATTGTGCTTTTTCTGTTGTTACAAGCATACATTTATAAAACACACACATTTTAAAGCTATTGTAGTCTTTGTGTATGATCTGGTCTTTATTTTTTAATATATCCCGTGACAAAAAGAGTGTCCATGAATTTGGCCATCTGTGAACCTTTCTGAAGCCCTGGAACTCTTGCTTATGGCAGGGCATTAGGACTGCGGGCCTGGGTGACTGTAGAAAGCTGGTGCTGGCCCATCCTCTGCATCCTCTAACAATGTGTCGAGGATCTCTGAGATGCTTCTGTCATATTAATGTCCTTCTATAACCTTTAGCAGTGTAAAACTAGAATGTAGCAGCTGCCTCAGGAAGTGAGGTGTCCATCTGATGGCCCTTGGCACCCATCCATAGAATCCAGAAGCCACTTAGGGATTCTGAAGCAACTTGCCTTTGAAAGATATTTTGGAGGACTATGAAGAGACCTAAAGATCAAAAGATCACTCTATCCCACCTTGGTTAAAATTAAGTCTTTAAAAAAGTTATCTTGAGGCAACGATTAGATATTCACACCTCTCTTCTAGCTTGGTAGTACATTTCTGATCTTCACTGAACTCACCAAAAGATGTTCCTACTCACCAATCAGGGGGAATTTTTTTTTTAAAACTGAGAGTCTTTTCAGGGTCAAAGTTGTCTCTGTTGGCTTCCAACATGGCAGGAGGACATACGGGCCAGGGGTTCTCCTGAAACACCTGCTTTGTCTCAGAGTTGCTAATGAGGTTCCTCTTGATGGTCCACAGGAGCATCCTAATTCTTAATTCTTGAAGATTGAGCATATTCTGCACTTCCAGATACTCAGGGAAGTGTTTTTCAGCCAGTCTGAGGACCTCGAACTGACAATGGCTTTAGTTGTGGTTGTACCTTTCCATAGCGGAACTAACTCCAACTAGCTCTAACTGAGTGGTAAGGCACAGAAGGGCCAAGTGAATGCAAAGTGAATTGCCAAGTGAATTCTTTGGAGTAAAAAAAACTGATAGCACCAATCTGAATGTGTCCTGGAAAAGGACAGAAGTTTCTGGAATTTGAGGCAAGCAATAACCTGCCAGTATAGAAACACTGAAGACCTAAAAGTAGAATTCTGAAGCTTTCACAGGGGAGGAAAAGAGAGATGTAGGGATGTCACAGAGCTGGAAAGTCATGTCAGATTGTTCTAGGAAGGTGCAGACGTTTCAATGACTTCTGAGAAATAGAGAAATGAGATATGGTTCTGGGTGGATCAGGGATTTGGGAAGATGTGAGCTCTACAGAACATGCTTTCTTGGCTTGGGGCACCTGAGAACATTCAAGAGCAGCTCCGTGGCTCTCTGCTGTGTTCTGGTCCTCTTAGAGACTAAAGCAGAGAAAAGCAAAACCATTATTGGTCGGGTTTGCTTGCAAACAAAGCAAAAGGGTACCCTATAGGCTGTACCTAAATATTTTCTTCCCTGATTCTTTTGTCTCTTATTTCCCATTTTTCTACCCCAAACTCAGCTATCATTACTTGTCTGGGTACCTGCTAGCAGGCAGCCCATGCATTTTCTAAATCAACACACTAAAACTTTGGGTAAGAGAAATACCCAATGTCTTCTATCTTCTTCCTTTGTAACCAACAACCTGATTTCAGTTGCTGCATATCTTCCCTGTAAGAGAGGGAAGGAAAATCGGAAAGAAGGCTTATTAGAGATTGCCTAATCTCAACCTCCCATTTTTACTGGAGGAAACTAAATCCCAGAAAGTGGACCCATTATTCCATGTGTAAAACTGAGGCCAGAATCCAGACATTCCAAGTGCCAAGCCACTGTGCTTCATTTGGCAAGATGCTGGCTCCCATTTTGTAATGCACTTTGCATGTTGTGGTTTTAAGAAACACCTTCAACGTCTCCTTTAAGCCTCTTCCTCTTGGGGCATTTGTTGACTTAATTTGCACAATTATTTGAACTAGAAACTTTTTCCTCTTCCTCTAGCCTGGTCCTGGCTTGAATAACTTGAATAACAAGTCCTCCTACTATGTCAAGGAAAAATTTGATTTATTTTTCTTCAAATATGTATTTTGTCTTCTCTAGTTCAAGATACTATTTTCTATATTATAGTTAGTATCAGAAAATCTAGAAGATTCAGTAGCCATCAGCAATCTAAAAGACAATCATACTTCATGGAGAAAGAGGCCAAATGCGTTTTCCTCCATTGTGTTTAACTTTCTTTTAAAAAAAATACTTTATTGAGATGTGAGTGACATACAAAAAGCCGTATGTGCTTAATGTATAAACCTTGATAAGTATAAAGATAAATACTCATGATACCTATACCACAATCTAAACCATAAACATATCCACCACCTCTAAAAGTTTCCTCTTGTCCTTTCTCTGTTATTATTATTATGTGTTTGTGTGTGTGCATTTAATAAGAACATTTAACAAATGATCTACCATCTTTCTTTCTGAATTGGCAGAAGCCTTGACACTTGCTCTGACACTGCTGAATCACTTTGTAAATCATTATGTAGCAAGTTAATTGGGCAGAGGGAGATTGAACATAAGCGAAGGGTGGAGTGGATTTGCTAATACTTATCCCCCACAGAAACATCGATTTAAACAATTATCCATGCACAAAAATACCTTCACAAGAGCCGAGGAAACCAGATCAGAGATTATAGCATCTGGATATAGCATAGAAATAAGAAGAGATGGATTCAGGAATATAGGAAAGACATTACCTGTGTTACTCTCCCTCCAGCCCCGGGCAATACAGAATGGAAAGAGGCACCTGGGAAAAGTAAAGGGAATTGAACATAAGACTATGCCTTGGACCTTCACACCAAGTCTGCTTCAGTAAAACCTAGTGGCACGAATGCCCCTATAGCCCAAACTCCAGGTCTATACCTGCAGATTGAGCTAGACTAGATATTACAGCCTGAGCTCCAGGCTTGCCTGGTGAGCTTGGTCTCTGTGTATACTCCAGTGTTTGGCCTACCTCAGTATAGCATACTAGTGCACTAGATACTAACCTAGTTCCGGCACCAGGTCAGCCTCAACAACCCTAGGCTCCAGACTACCCCCAAGGACTAGCCTAAACCCCACAATTCCAGGCTTGGCCATCCCAGCATCAGGCTGACCCCTACAGCTCTAGTCACAAGGGTATAGCCCACAGATCCAACCTTCAGGCTGGCCTCTGTGGATATAGGCTCCAAGCCTTCCTGGTACCAAACTCGCTCTTATGATCCCACACTTCAGGCCTGCCCTAGGTTCTAGACCAGTGGTTCTCAACCTATGGGTCACAACCCCTTTTTAACAATGAAAATACATTGTGGCATTAGGAAGGTTGAGAACCACTCACTGTTCTAGACCATCCCAGAAGGAGTTTGACCCCTAAACTCCCAGGTTTTAGGCCCACTCCAGTGCTAGGTTGGCACCTCTAGCCTCAGGCACCTGGCCAGCATCTGCAGACACTCCAGGCCAGCCCAGTGCCAAGCTAGTTCCTGCAGCTCCATTCCACAGGCCAATTTCTGTGTCCCATGAGTCAGCAGATTCAGGGGCCAGGCTTCAGCATTAAGCTGATGCCCACAGACTTTGTATCTAAAACTGCGCCTGTAGATCCACCTTCCAATACTGTCTCCACACTTAGGTCCCAGGTTAACCGTTATGGAACTGAGCTCTAGACCATTACCCACATATCCAGCCTCCAGCCAGTCCCTACACTCTCAGGCTCAGGGGCCAGTCTAGCACCCACAGTCTCAGGCTCTAGACTAGTTCCATGCCTGCTCCAGCCCCAGGCCAGCCCTAGGCCTCAGACTGGTTTCTGTGGCTTTATTCTCTAACAGACCCATCTCAGTTGGACCCAAGGCTAGGTTAGCCATTATGGACAAAGTTTCAGGACCAACCTCAAAAACTCAAGCTCCAGCTGGGTGTGGTGGCTCACAGCTATAATCATAGAACTCTGGGAGACTGAGGTGGGTGGATTGCTTGAGCTCAGGAATTTAAGACCAGCCTGACCAAGAGTGAGACCATATATATATCTATATCTATCTATCTATCTATATATATATATAGATATATAGATATATAGATATAAAAAGTCAGGCATTGTGGCAGGTGCCTGTAGTTTCAGCTACTCAGGAGGGTAAGGCAAGAGAATCACCTGAGCCCAGGAGTTTGAGGTTGCTATGAACTATGACACCATAGTACTCTACTGAGGGTGACAAAGTAAGACTCTATCTCAAACAAAAACAAACAAATAAACAAACAAAAAACTCAAGCTCCAGACCAGCTCCTCTCAACCCGAGATCCAGGCTCATTTCCACAGATTTAGACTTCAATCCCAACCCAACACCAGGCAAGCTGCCATGGGCTCAAGCCCTAGCCCTGTCCTAGTGGACTCTGGCACTAAGACCTTCCCAGGACATGATCAATCCATGAAGATACAAACTCAGAGCCTCCCCAGAACCATGTCAGTCCTTGTGAACCCACGATTCCTTCCAGCCTCCACTGATACAGGGTACAAGAACTGCCTTCACAGATTTAGGTCCCATGCCCATCCCCACAGACACGATCAACATGTCAAACTCTTTTCTCAAATCATATACAAAAAACAACACAAAATTGTTTAAAGACTTAAATGTTTAAGACCAGAAACTGCAAAACTATTAGAATAAAACATGAGTGAAAAGCTTCATGGTGTTGGTCTGGGCAATGATTTTTTGATAGGATCCCAAAGCATAGGCAATGAGGGAAAAAGTAGACAAACGGTACTACGTCAAACTAAAAAGTTTCTGTGCAGCAAAGGAAACCATCAATAGAGTGAAGAGGAAAACTGTGGAATGGAAAAAAATATTTTCAAACCATACATCTAAGGAGTTAATATCCAAAACAATAAGGAACTTAACTCAATGGCAAGAAACAAATAATGTGATTTAAAAAATGGGCAAAGGTCCTAAACAGACATTTCTCAAAAGAAGACATACGAATGGCCAGTGGGCAAGTGAAGAAATCCCCAACACAACTAATTACCGAGAAAATGCAAATTAAAACCACAGTGTAATCCCATACCTGTTGGAATTGCTATTATTGAGAAGATAAAAGATAATTGTTGGAGAGGATGTGGGGATCTATGAAAAACAGTATAGAATTTCCTCAAAAATTAAAAATAGAACTACTATATGATCCAGCCATCTTATTATTGAGTGTACACTCAAAAAGATTAAAGCAGCATAGGCATATCTCACTTTATTGCACTTCACACTTTATTATGCCCTGCAGATACTGTGTGTGTGTTTTAAACACATGGTTTGTGTCGATCCCACATTAAGCAAATTTACCAGCACAATTTTTCCAACAGCATGTACTCCCTTTAAATCTCTGGCTAACATTTCAGTAATTCTTGCACTATTTCAGACTTTTCCTTTGTTGTTGTTTGTTATTTTATTTCTTATGGTGATCTGTGATCAGAGCCTTGATGGTACTGCTGTTTTGTTTTAGATCTCCGTGAATCATACCCATACAAGACAGCAAACAGTTGATAAATATTGTGTGTGGCCTGACTGCTTCACCCTCGACTGCAGCCCCACCTCTTTCCCTTTCCTTGCGCCTCCCCACTCTCTGAGACATAACAATATTGAAATTAGGCCAATTGACAACCCTACCATGGCCTCTAATTGTTCAAGTGAAAGACGTACAGGAGTTTCATTTTTGATCAAATGCTAGAAATGATAAAGCTTAGGCATAGCAGAAGCCAAGAGAGGCTGAGAGCTCAATGTTGTGCGAGAGACCTTAGAACTCAGCTTGGGAACAGAGTATCTGTTATGGATTGACTCCTACGCCACCCCCATTCATTTACTGAAGGCTTGGCCTATAACATTACTATATTTGGAGATGGAGCACTTTGGGAGGAAATTAAGGCTAAATGAGGCTTCCGCATCAATGAAGAAACTGGCAGACAATGTGGGCCTAAATAATTGATAGCAATCAGAAGCAGAAGGGTGATATCTATCCCCTTATCTCACTTGGACATCTTACTCTCTGGAGCCAGACAATTTAGATCCGAGTCCTGACTTAGCTATTTCATTTCACTTCTAGCAAGCCCCTTAACCACTCTGTATCTCAGTTTTTTCTCTATAAAAGGTGGCTAAGAGTCTTTCTGTGACTGCTTACATCATAGGGCTGTTGTGAGGATCAAATGAAATAGTATGTTAACCAGTTAGAAAGTGGCTGGCATACTGCTAATATCTCACTGAACACTAACTATTATGATTCAAAACCTACTAAGGAACATGTTTGAATTTCTATTAGTTACATCTTCACTGTCTTCGAATTGAATGCAGTAGATTTATTTAAAAGACTTCCCCGGATTCTCCCTCATGAAGCATAAAAGGAGAGTGAAGATGGGCCTGGACATTTAATCACTCCTATTGGGGAATGTATTACTGAGAAACGTATGATCTCGTGGAAAGAGGGAACTTAGTTTAGAAGAAGTGAGCTGATGAAAGCCCTGTCAAAAGTCAGCACATGTGTAAATACAAAAGAGCCATTTCGCTTTACAGGCATTAAAATATAATGAAGACTTCAAGTAAAATAACAGTTATTTACATACTATTCCACTCCAATAGTTAAGATTATTAATGCTTCTAATAGATCAACCCAGAGGCACAGTGTCTCTTCCCACCTGCTACCTGTTTACGTCTATAGTTGTATAAATGTGAGGAAGGGAGCAACCAGGAGCCAGGCACACATCAGTTACCAGCTCGTCCATGGGTCTGAAGTTTATAGGGGAGTCCAGATGCTGTGTAATACACTCTTTCTAAGATGACCAGTTCCGTTGTGCAACCATTATAAACTCCATTTATAAAATGTTTAATTGCTTGAGAAATGACTTACGTAACACTCAGTGTAGGATAAATAATTGTGTTCTCTCAACTATCCACAGTGTGATCTCGGGTATGTAACAACAACAACAACACTATTCTGACAAATGGTAACAAACCAGTATTTTTAAAAAGGATGATTAATTGTTTTATAACTCTGTACAACAGAATATTATAGCTTTAGCAAGTTAAGCAGATAAAATTACAAATTTGTAAACATTCTTTGATAGATTATGTAAACCACTTTTGGTTCAACAGAGTCGCCGAAACTTGGAGACTCAGAGTCTCCCACAGCAAACACATACTGAGATGCTGAGTGTTAAATACCCACTGAAAATTTTTAGTATGTCATCTGAAGTAAATGAAGTAGGTGTTTTTAAGAAGATATGAACAGCCCAAGGATAGAGAATCACTTTCCAAGGAATCATGGTGTTATTACAACAATCTAGTGCTTGGCCTTAGATCCAGATATTGCCACTGTTAGTTTTATGGCCTTGGGGAAGACATCCGTCCTTTCTCAGAATTGTTGTCCTTATTTCTATAATAAGTGACGTTTGCCTTTCTCTGTTAATAAACTAAAATTTGTGAAATTGCTCCATACAACTCTGGAAAGTGGGTTAAACTTTGATAACTTTTATTTTTCTCTTCCCAATTCCATTGTCTCCTGCATGTTAATGTAGATCAGACTATTTCACATCGATTTGTATAAAATACGGAGTCCCAAGCACTCTGAGAGACTTTGATTCACTTGAGCTGGGGAGGCTTTCGTGTTCTGAACAAGCCCAGTTGATTTTGAAGTGGATGTTGTGAGGAGTACACGCTAAGCAGCCAGTTTTGCCTTTGTCCAGTAACTGCTTTTCTTTCTTGCATTTACAACCTCCCCTGCCATCCTCCACTTTAAATGACCAGAGGACAAGGTAAGTGAAGTTCACGTCTCATTACAGTGACTTCTCTGAGGCTTCTTTGCTTTTTCCGGGTCACGAATGATTGCCAATTTTTCTAACTCTTTTGTTTGCCCTAATGATACTTATTTAAATCATGCTGCAACTCAGCCCTTTCTGCCAACTATGTAAAATTGCTTTAGAATAGCCAATCAGGGGCAAGTGGTAATGTATAAATCGGTGCAAAACTTCTTGTAATTGTACAAGGCACTCAAGACAGAACACATTTCCAATCTTCCTCTGGTCCACAAAACCTCTGATTTTTTATCAATGGACACAGCATCTAGTCTTTTCTACAGGAACCCACCACTTCTTGGAGCTTCACGCTGAACAGTGACACCTGGGGTCATTTATATTTCAGTGTGGGTGAGTCTGCAGAGTGGTGGCTGAGGAAGCCTCTCCGTTGCCACACGGTAGCAACTATAGAAGGCGGCGTATACACAGGTCTACAAAGAAAATTCAGGTAAGCAGAACTGTTCTGGACAGCTAGTTCTCCTTTTCCTCAGCCTCTCATGTAGTTAGGATCCTTACTCTAAATAATTCGTATTTGTTAATCATTCCCCTCCTGCAAATGCTTGGAAGGAGCACTCACCGGAGTCTCAATATTAAGAAATAATCCCTCAAAACTTTTATGTCTCTAGAGCTGGAAAATACTTTAGAAATTGTTAAAGCCAGTGTGCATCGTTTTTGAACTTGTGAGATGTCCACATGCTTTCCTTGAACTGCACGTTATCAGTTTATACTTGTACCTTTTCCTGACGTGCTCCAGCTCCCGGTAGTGACACTGCTGAGTAGCAAAAAGAATAAGCATTCTCCTGGCCTTCAATTTGTGCTTCGAAAGTGTTACTTGTTTATTTGAGTCCTTCCCATGGAGGGAAGCTGGCAGCAATGTGCTAGAAGGTGGTAGAGTCTGTGGCAGGGACACTGGGAAGAGGGGACAGTGCTGTGTATCACCCTTTCTTTATCTCCTTTTTATGCATCACCTTCCTGTTACATATCTAAGTTTATGTGCTCAAAAATACCTCCTGCTGGGCATTTTCCTTTTTATATAAAACCTTCTGTGAATAGCCACATTTTTTCTTCTCAGAAATTTGACTATGCCTGGAGCAAAGAGAGTTGACATTTAGCCTTCAAGGAAAAGTGTTCCAAATTTGGACCCCATTTCTAGTCCTGACTGATTCTTTTCTTCATTGGACAAAAGCTCATTCATGTCTACACTATGCCATGAGCTGTGCTTGATGTTTGAGCCACAAGGAAGGATGAGATATAGTCCCACTTCCAAGATGATTACTCTCCTCCAGGGAGACACGCTGTGTGCCCACCAGCCTAGACAGAGACAGATGCACACTGGCTTATTCTAGAGCTGTGGTTTGCCTCTAATAGGTTTCTTCAAGCAGGTTACATATAGTACCATCTTTGAAGTTGAAGTTTTCTTCAGTTATGTTCTTGTGCCATGCAATATTTATCTTTTTTTTTTTTTTTTTGAGACAGAGCCTCAAGCTGTTCCCCTGGGTAGAGTGCTGTGGCATCACAGCTCACAGCAACCTCCAACTCCTGGGCTCAAGCGAGTCTTCTGCCTCTGCCTCCCAAGTATCTGGGACCACAGGTGCCCACCACAACGCCCAGCTATTTTTTGGTTGCAGCCGTCATTGTTATTTGGTGGACCCTGGTCTGGATTCGAACCCTCCACCTTAGGTATATGTGGCTGGCACCTTAGCCCCTTGAGCCACAGGCACCGAGCCTGCAATATTTATCTTAATTGGATTTAAAAGTCTTCAAAATTTCCTGCAGCATCTCATATGTGTACCATCTACCACTATGTTAAATACTTCACATACTTTGTGACTTAATGAAATCCTCATGACCATCTAAAAGTATATATTATTATACCCACTGTATAGGTAAAGAAAATGAGACAGAGGCTCAAATGATTTGACTTGCTTTAAGTGACCCAGAAAACAGGAAGAGGACTCAAGGTTGGAATCTTGGTTTGATTCCAAAGACAATATTCTTAACTATTGTGCTTCCTTTTGCACTGATTCTAGTTGTGCGTGTGACAAAGAGATATCACGTCCTATCATATCATATCACATCATATCATAGGTGCTGAATTTTCCAGGATTACTATAATTAAAGAACATAATCATGGCTCCCTTGTAAGGCATCAAAATGGCTTAGAAATTCTTGTAATTTTTGGTTTTTTAAAAAATGTGGCTACTCTTATAAAATGCCTTTAAGCATCATCTGAGAGATCAGGTACACATAATGTAAAAATATATAGTAATTATACACATATATGTATATACCATATATATGGTTATACATCCATGTGTTTAAGGCTGGAAAAAGTTTAAAAGTTCAGGGTGGCACCTGTGGCTCAAAGGAGTAGGGCACCAGCCCCATATACTGGTGCTGGTAGCTTAAAACTCGGCTCTGGCAAAAAAAAAAAAAAAAAAAAAAAAACCTTAAAAAAATTTTTTTTAGGTTCATATGTTTATCTGTTCATATGTATATCTTATTTATATATTGCTTTTTTTCCCAGAAAGACTTTTAGGGGGGTATACAAATGTGTACACATATACGAATATCCATTTACTTATCCATTTTTGTATTATTAATTTTGGACTATATCATATTTTTTTTGACTTCATAACATGGAGATCATTCCATGCTATGAAACACTTTTCTAAGACAATTTTCTTTTATTTTGAGACAGAGTCTCACAAGACATAATTTTAATGGCTGCTTGGTAATCTATTATTTGGGTTACTTTAACCATTTCTCCATAAGGGATTTTGTATTATATCTAAATATGCAGTCATCATACTACAGTAAACTTCCCTGGGTTTATATCTTCATACATGTGCATTATTATTTCCTTGGTATGGATTTTTAGATATTCAATTATTGAATTTAAAAAGTTTTTTTTTTTTTTTGAGATAGAGTCTCAGGATGTCACCCTCGGTAGAGTACTGTGACATCACAGCTCTCAGCAACCTCCAACTCTTGGGCTTAAGCAAGTCTCTTGCCTCAGCCTCCCAAGTAGCTGGGACTACAGGTGCCCGCCACAATGCCCAGCTGTTTGTTGTTGTTGTTGTCACTGTTGTTTGGCAGACCTGCACTGGATTTGAACCCACCAGCTCTGGTGTATGTAGCTGGCACCCTTAGCCACTGAGCTACAGGGGCCGAGCTGGTTGTTCTATTTTTGAGGTTGTTATGATACAATCCCAGTTTCTAGATTTTTCTTATTTATACATGGATGGTATCACCACTAAGTAAATTTCTTTTTTTTTTTGTTTGTTTGTTTCTCATTTCAGAAAAAAGGCCCACAATACACGCCACCATTCATGATAGCTGGAAATACTACCTATATAATGGCAACATTAAAGCAAGTGTTGCAATGTCTGGGACTTTGAGGATCCAAAGTCTAATAATGTGTGATACCCTAGGCAACTTCTCCTTCCTCCTCTTTAGACAACTGTCTTATCTCTCCAGTGTGTTTTGTTTGTGTGTTTGTTTCTTCAGATCATCTTTCTGAAGGAAGGAGGCAGAAGAGCTACATAAGATGTTTGTGCTTCACGAACCCCAGAAGGTGCAGATTCTGTATGAATCCTTGGAAAAGAACATCCCTGAATCCCTTAAGGTAAAGAAGTAGGAGAGGTCTGAGAAAAGAGGATTGAGGTGTGAGGATGATAGATTTGGGGTTCAAAATCTTCCAGGACAGATGGAAATAGAAGTCCTCAAGTCAGAACCTGTCTGCAGGGATGATGTTAACATTTAAATCCAGTCAATCACCTCTTTTGAATCTCTTGTGACCTCGTGCCCTTTGAATCCCTCTTACAGCTCTTGCAGTTTTCCTTATCCCTTCCATGTACCTGCAATATCTCTCTGTCTCTAATTTACCAGCCCATCAGCAACTTGAGGATCAGAGCCATCTGTCTGACACAAATAGAAATATATTGCTTATTTTAAAATTTGCAATAGCAGTTCATCTCCAAGGTACCCTTTAATCAGTTTATAGGGTTTCTCTCAAAATGCCCAGACATTTTTTAGACTTTTTTCTTCCATTTCCCAAACTTCTGCTGAATATCACATGCTATCACCATTGAAAAACCCTCACTATTCAGGAGGTACTCTGCCACACCCTCAAGCATTTTACCTATGCCTTTTCTCCTACCTGAAATAACATTCCTTATTTTGCTAGGAAAAGATTTTACTTATCCACCAAGGCCCAACTCAAATATTACTTCTTATATAAATGTCCCTACCACTTTCTAGACTGGGCATGCATTTCACCCTGGGGACTCCACACCAACATGCACACACATCTGTCAAAACATCCTTTTAAGATTGAATGCTATCTCTCTCTCTCTATCATTCAAAATTTAATTCACAGGCAGTGAACACATCATATTCATCTTTGAATTTCCCATACTTGACACAGATCTGATATATCGGGAATGCCAAATAAATGCATTAAATGCATTTTTGCATTTATTTGCATAAAATTTGCAAATTATGCATTTATTTATTAATGCATTATTATGCATTTATTTGCATAAAATTTTTTAAATGGCATGAATTAAAAAAGAAAATGAATGAATTTCATGGGAGCCAGTTCCTAAAGACTCAGCTGTTAAGTTAGGTTTTTGCAGATCCTTACTGGACCTTCTTATAGCATACCTTTCAATGAGTAATCCAATGATTCATACTGGAAGCACTGGCTCCATCCTTTCAAATCCTCCTAAAACTCTTGATTTATTTCCTACCCTACATCAAAGACCCTATCTATCTCCAAGATTTAATCTTCATCTGTTTTTTTCTGTTGCTCTTTAGGTATATGGCACCATTTTCAACATTAGAAATAAAAACCCATTCAAAATGGAAGTGCTGGTGGATGCCTGGCCAGATTATCAGGTGGTTATTACTCGGCCTCAGAAAGAGGTAGGAGCATCAGTTACCGAATACCAGGGCAGTTACTCCTAGGTCATTCTCTTTGTGGTAATGAGGGATTTGAAGTTGAGGGATGGGGAGAATGCTGGAGTCCTTGAGACATACAGGCTCTGTAAGGGCTGCTAGGGGGCTTGTTTGGGAGGAATAGCAGGAGGTGAGTTAAGGCTTGAAGGTAGAGCCAATGCCAATAATCCAGCATTTGTAAGTAACACTAGGATCCCATCCAGACAATCTTTTCCATCAATGTTCTGATTAGAAGCATACATAGGCATCTATGGCTAGAAATGGTGAAGATGTGTTTTCTCTGGCAAGGACTACCAAGGGGAAATGTCAACAGCAGAGTGTAAGCAGGTAGTTGGAGTCAGACATGGCCCTCTGTTCAGGTATTACTCTGGCTCTGGTGTGACCTCTGGTATGATGGTTCTTTCTAAAAGTCCATTCTATTCCCACACCAACCAAGAGCCAACTATCAGCCAGCCTCAGAGTACTGGGGTCAGAATTAGCTCAGGTGTTCCTTATCCAAGACCCAGAGCCTTGCCAAACCCACTCTCTCTACTTTTTTCCATATTTAGACATTCTCTTTTAAATCCTTAATATATACCATTTCTGGTACACTTCCCATTCCAGACAATGGAGCTACTTACCCTCCCAGGGGCAGCTGACCTTAATTTAACTCAAGCATTCCTTTCCATTGACGCCTGGTATTTTAGGCAAAGCCTAACTCTTTCAGCCAAGTGTCAACTACAGAATTTTTAAACCCACCTACACCTATAAGCTCCCACTTCGAGAAGTCCCACCTTTTCAGGCCAAACCAATGTATGCTTTTCAGGTATTGATTTATGACTTTATCTGTAATTCCTGTCTCCCTGAAATGTATAAAACCAAACTGTAACTCAACCACTGTGAATCTACTTGCTCAAGGTTTCTTGGGTGTAATCCAGGCCATGGTCATCAAATTTGGCTCAGAATAAACCTCTTTAAATTAAAAAAAAAAAAAGGAAAGCCACAACCTTTAGTCTATTAATAGTGAAATATTCTTCAAGGGCTTCTAAGGTCATGCTCTACATTGCTCTCAGAAAAACAGAGTTTATATATCAAACAATGAAATCTCCAGTACTTTAGACCTGTGCAAGAACTTTTTAAAATAAATTACAGTACTCTATAAATAAGATTGATATTTGTTATGACAGGAGATGAAGGATGACTTGGATCATTACACCAACACATACCACATCTTCACTAAAGCTCCTGAAAAGTTGGAGGAAGTCCTAGCATGCCCCCAAATTATCAATTGGGAACAAACCTTCCAGATCCAAGGTAACTAGTGTAAGTTGAAAGGTCTATCTGTAGCAGGTGTGAGAGAGATAAAGCAATATTTGTCTTTCTCTTCACTTCAGGTTGCCAGGAAATCTTGGACCAAGCAGTAAGAAAGGTTGCAGCTTCAAAATTTGTGCAAGTGGATTACTTAAAGACTCATCTTTTTATGTTAGAAACACCAGTGAAATGCAACACTTCAAGTGATGGAGAGATGGAATTGATGGAGGTGTTTAAAACGCAAAAGGTGGATGAAGATAACAAGTGAGATTTTTACCTTCTATTTCCAAATTGTTCATAGAATTATTGAGTTGTCAAAAAGGATGTACTTAGAAATAGAGAATTTGAGACGAAATTATGATGAGATACAGAATCATGGTGGGTAAAGGAAGGGAGGTATTTTAACAAATGTTTGCTGCACTTGGAAAAAGCAATCATTTAGATGAGGGCTTTTGTATATATTATCTTACTTAGATCTCATAAAAGTCCTTCGGAAAAGGCAACGGGCATAATGTTGCATTGAGGAATTTTTTTTTTTTTTAAGAGACAGAGCCTTACTTTATTGCCCTCGGTAGAGTGCCGTGGCATCACAGCAACCTCCAACTCCTGGGCTTAGGTGATTCTCTCACCTCAACCTCCCAAGTAGCTGGGACTACAGGCACCCACCACAATGCCCAGCTATTCTTTTGTTGCCATTTGGCCAAGGCAAGGTTCAAACCCGCCACCCTTGGTATACAGGGCTGGCACCCTGCCCACTGAGCCACAGGCACTGCTCACATTGGAGAATGTTTATTGAAACTATGTTTTACAAAAATACTACATCATATAGAAAGGATATCAGTATATAAAGTAAAAAATAAGTCTTTCCATTTGAGTTCCCCACAATCTTCCTTCCAGGTGTAAATATTCATAACATTGATATATATGCTTTTAGTACTCTGTGTATGTGAGATTTTTTCTTCATTTTTATTACAACATATGCACATATTTTTCTGCAATTTATGTAATGAATATCTTCATAAATATATCATTGTACAGTGGTATATTTCTGAAAGGTTCTTATAATTAAAATTGTCAGAGAATTTGCATTTTAAGTGAAACATTTTGCCAAATTGGATGGTGAAACCTTCACAAATTTAATATGTGATACCATATTAAATTACATCTAGGTTTATATGTTATGAAGCAACCTAACCATCTGTTAAGAAGGGGAAACGTTCATTTTTTATGATACATCCAAACATTGGAATACTATGCGGCCATTAAAAAATGAAGCAGCTCTACAGAACTGATTAGGGAAAAATTGCAAAATATATGCTAAAAAAAAAAAATGGATAGGCTTGGTGCCTGTAGCTCAGTGGCTAGGGCGCCAGCCACATACACCAGAGCTGGTGGGTTCGAACCCAGCCTGGGCCTGCAAAACAACGACAAGTATGACCATAAAAACAACCAGTCATTGTGGTGGGCATCTGTAGTCCCAGATACTTGGGAGGCTGAGGCAAGAGAATTGCTTAAGCCCAAGAGTTGGAGGTTGCTGTGAGCTGTGATGCCATGACACTCTACTCAGGGCGACAGCTTGAGACTCTGTCTTTAAAAAGGAAAAACAAATAAATAAAAATAAGTAGAATAAAATTTAAAAAATGGAAAGAACAATATATCTGTTATGCATATATATGTATATATATGAATGTGTGTACTCATATAATAGTGCATAGAATGCAAAGATGCAGAGGAAAATTACACAAAATACACTGGCATTAGTATGTGCCTCTAGAGAAGACACATGAAAAATAGGAGATCAAAGAAAGAAGAGAGACCTACTTCCCATTAATAATCTGTACATCTTAAAAATTATATTTCTAATACAAAAAGGAAATAAGATCTAAACCCACACACACACATACGAATGATTTAGCCAAGAGAGTCAACAATATTCAAATCCAGCTTTGGCCTAGGGGTGTCCCCAGGAGAATTTTAAGAGGAACATATACACAGGGAAAAATAGTAAGTAAGGATTAAATACTACTTAAAAATATAAGTCCAGGGATATTAATACATGCCCTAAGGCGGTTCTGTCTTCCAAGCTCAAGTGCCTATCTTGATATCATGGCATTCTAGCTTTGGCTATCCAGGGGCAGGGGAAGTGAGGATGCTTGGGACTTTTGAGGAAATGCACTCAGAATTACCACCGGCATGATAAAGAACAACAGCAAAGCCCCAACCACATATAGAAAATTTGGTGCTGGTGATCTGCCTAGGAGTGACTTGAAACTGACAGATTTTCTAAAAGCTCTTCTTAGCAGAGGGTATGACTTCTTTGAGATCCCCCCCCTACCTACAGAGCATGTTATTGTGATTTTACAGTTGAAAAAACTGAGTCTCAGTTAACTTGTCTAATAAGAAAATCTGGGTGTATTGTAAAGCATATTGCGTCCCTTATCCTTTAGTTATTTGGGAACATTTTGAAGCAGACATAGAAATAGTAGTTTGGTTTTTTTAGGGGGGGTGTAAATCATTCTTTTTTAAAATTAAATCATACCTGTGTACATTAATGCGTTTTTGGGGCACAATGTGCTGGTTTTATATACAATTTGAAATACTTTCGTGTTTTTTATGCATCTGTTTTCTCCTATAGGCTGTAGGATCTTCAAGGAAAGGGAAGGTATTAGATTTATTTTCTGCAGTTCTAGTATTTGGTAACATTAGCTGAATAAATACATGCTTTTTTTTCTTGACAGGAAAAAAGACTTGCGTAGCATTTTTTTGGATGCCTCACACGCAGGTCTTTTAAATGAACAATGGGAGTATGGAAGAAATGAAAGGAGCTTGAAATACATTGAACGTTGTCTCCAGAATTTCCCAGCAGTTGGTATTCTGGGTCCAGACGGGCAGCCCATCTCTTGGTTAGTGATGGAACACTCCTGTGAGTTGAGAATGGGTTACACTGTCCCCAAGTACCGAGGCCAAGGCAACATGTGGCAAACGGGTGAACACCTTATAAAGTATCTTTCTGAAAAGAAAATTCCATTTTATGTACATGTAGCAGATTATAAAGAGAAAGTCCAACAGTCAGTGAAACATTTTGGGTTTAAGATTTGTCCTTGTGGCTGGCATCAGTGGAAATGCACCCCTGAGAAATATTGTTGACTGGTACTGCCGCCCATTACAAACCTTCTTTTCTTAGTGGAAAAACATTAATATAAATACAAACATGGTGATCTACATTAGTACAAAAGCATTCAGTGACCTGGGATTTGTGTATTCCTTAAACCCACCCTTCTGTACCATTTTTGTCATCCTCCTCCTCTTCTGTATTCATATAGAAAATTAGAATCGCAACCCTTTCCTTTATAACAGTCATCTTAGAATTAGAATCACCCAATGTCAATCATTAGTGCCAAGATACCACTTTAAACATAATAGTCTCTTACTTGAAGAAGACTTCTTTAGTGGAAAAAGTCCTGCTTTTTTATGCTTTTGTGTTTAAAAATAAAAAAGCCTGCTTTACAAAGTGTCTCCTCTGATATTCTTCCCTTCCCTCTACAAAGTTTTCCAAGGTATCTATCAGAAGCCCTCAGCATCACTGCTTTTGATTCATCATGCCCTTCCAGGAGCTCTGAAATCCTATAGTGAATTAAATTATGTGATCATCAGTAGAAGTTTGGTTTTCTGACTAGCTTTTATCATAAGGGGGTGCTGGGTTGAGTTGTGTGGCTGAACTTCCAGTTTTCAGTATGATTTTTATATCTATGATGTATTAGTTTCCTATTGTTGTTATAACAAATTACTACAAATTTAGTGACTTAAAGCAATGTAGTTTATGTCAGTCAGAAGTGAAAAATGGATCTTATGGGGCTAAAACCAAGGTGTCAGCAGGGCCACTCATTCTGGAGGGTCTAAGGCTGAATCAATATCTTTGTCTTTAAAAACTCCTGGAGGCTGTCCTCACTCCTTGGCCAGTGGCTCTGCAAGACACCTTTTCTCTCTCTGTTTCTATCAACATCACATCACCTTCTTCTGTTCTGTAATCAAATCTCCCCATGCTTCCCTCTTTCAAGGACACAAGATTATTCTTAGGGCCTCCTGGGGGATAATTCAGGATAATATCCCCATTTCAAGATCCTTAGTCACATTTATAAAGTCCCTTTTGACATATCATATTCAAAGCTTTTAGGGATCAGGACATATATCTTTAGGGGGACAGTATTCAGCCTATCATATATGAGTATCACATGTATGTTTCTGCATGAGCAAAGTTACCTCATACTTTTGGAATCTACATGTTTTTAGTCCAAGACCAGCCAGAACATCTATATTCCAGTTCCACATTCATGGAAGAGAGAACTTAGTCTAGCTGGAGACTTTGTCTATCTCAAATCCTATCAACTATGAATTAAGGAAAAAGACAATTTATAAAAATTGGTACTCATAGAATGTCCATGTAAGGGATTTGGAGTAGAAGGAACTATAGATACTATGTAGTTTAATTTAGGTAAAATAGAACCAACATCTTCATCTTCAAACTGTCCTTTGTGCTTGAAGATATGCATGCAGGCTGGTAGGAGATGACACAGTCAACCCATATTGACAGCCCTGTGACTCCACAGTCATTCTCTGAACAGAGAGGGGGCTCCCAGACCCCAGACCCTGCCTATACATTGAAGTAACACTGTAGGAAAGGTGTGCCTCTCCCATTCTTCCTGTCCTAATTTGTATTTCAGAACTTGGTCTTTGTGATCAAACTCTGGGGCAGCCATAACACTTCTTGGCTGTATAACTTAAAGTAGAAAGTTGTGATTCAAGATAGTATTAAAGGGCTGGATGTGGTGGCTCATGCTTTTAATTCTAGCACTCTGGGAGGCTGAGGCAGGTGGATTGAGCTCAGGAGTGCAAGATTAGCCAGAGCAGGAGTGAGACTCTTTCTCTAAAATTAACCAGGCATTGTGGCTGGTGCCTGTAGTCCAAGTGACTTGGGAGGCTAAGACAAAAGGATCACTTGAGCTCAGGAGTTTGAGGTTGCTGTGAACTGTGAGGCCATGGTACTCTACTGAGATTGACAAAGGGATACTCTGTCTCCAAATAAGAAAAAGAAAGGAAAAAGAAAAAATAGACAGTATTGAAGGAATCACAGAGACACAAAGAATGAAGCAGAAATAGCCATATAGCAATAACAGCACTTAATTAGCTCCATGAAACATTCCATGTACTTCACACATTTTAGCTAATTTAGTACTCTCAACCATCCTGAGAAGTAATTAGGCATGGTGGTTACAGGAGAGAAGCTCACACTAAGGAAAATTTATATCCCTAGTCCTAGGCCATCACACTAGTAAGGGGCCATTTCAGGACCCGAACACAATTCAGTTACTATAGCTCCCAAGCTAGTACTATTAACTTTGGTATATAACGTGTGGCATGCTAAGGCTTAATGAACATTAACAAATGAGCTAAAATATGGAATAATTATAGCACAGCAACATTAGACTGCAGACAACAGCATTCTCTGATTGACTAGAATTCATCAAGTGATCTGCACCAGAATCCTCCCAATTGATAAAGAAAAACTCTAGGTAGTCTTAGTCTCTTTAGTTAACATAGTTTATCCCTCTTTAATTAATCAATTCCAATTGATTTGAGAAAATTAGCTCTAGAAATTCTTGCACAAGTCTCAGGTACTTACCTCAGTGTTTCGGGATACTTTGCTAGATTATCTGTTAGCTGGAGGACTTCACTTAAGAGGGTATCAACACCAAATGTTGAACCCAAAGGTAGTCTTCATAGGTATTTCCGCTTCTGTGGGATCCTTCTATAATCCCATGGAAAGCTAAAACCAGAAGATAAGTCAAATCTTGCTCCTCTACGGAACACAAGTAGAAATTTGACTTGTACTGCCTTTCACCTGTGGCCTGATAGTTAATGTTTATTAAGAGAAGGTGAATATTTGCTCAAAAAACAAATTGTTAATAATTTATTGAAGTTAGTTAATTTAAATTCAAGTAGCAATGATTGACTTGAGCTGTTCTGATGAAAACAAAAATGTTTTATTTATGCAAGGATAATTTAAAAATATCAAGATATATATTGGCTCAGCACCCATAGTTCAGTGGCTAGGGTGCCAGCCACATGCACCGGGGCTGGTAGGTTCAAACCCATCCTTGGTCTGCCAAACAACAATGAACAACTACAAAAAACATATAGCTGAGCATTTTGGCAGGCACCTGTAGTCCCAGCTACTTGGGAAGCTGAGACAAGAGAATCTCTTAAGCCCATGAGTTTGAGGTTGCTGTGAGCTGTGACTCCACAGCACTCTACCCAGGGCGACATAGTGAGACTCTGTCTTAAAAAAAAAAAATATATATATATATATATAGAGAGAGAGAGAGATAGATAGATAGATAGATATATAGATATAGATATAGATATAGATATAGATATAAACATACATTTAGAGTTTACTCTCAGGAAAAATGATAGCTGGAAATAGGAAGCTGCCAGGGCTTCAGAGATCATTCCTTCTTCATGCTTGTTTTCTCTGAATAGACAGGATTAAACACACACACAGCAGGTACACACACATATGTTTACATATATATGTAATGGTAAAACATATATATATAACATAATATTTACCATTTTGACCAGTTTTAATTGAAAAAATTATGTACATTGACCTAGAAAGCTTCTGTACGGCAAAGGAAATAATTAATAGAGCAAAGAGACAACCTACAGAGTGAGAAAAAATATTTACAAACCATACATTCAAAAAGTCATTGATATCTAAAATATATAAGGAACTCAAGTAACTCAATAGCAAGAAAATGAATAACCTGATTTTAAAAATAAGTATAGAAAATAAATAGGCAATTTTTAAATAAAATTTAAAATGAAATGGAATGGAAAAATACTCAACATCACCAGTCATCAGGGAAACACAAATCAAAACTGCAATGAGATACTTCATCAATCCATTTAGAATGGCTATTATCAAAAGACCAAAGCTGGTCAATATTGGCAAGAATGGCATGTAATCAGTGTGTTGAAGAGATATCTGCACTCCCATGTTCATTGCAGTATTATTCACAATAGACAAGGTATGGTATCAAACTAAATAATCACTAGTGGATGAATGAGTAAAGAAAATGTAGTGTGCACACACAATGGAATGCTATACAGCCTTTGAAAAAAAGGAAATTTTGCCAGTGGAGATTACATGGAGATCACACGGATGAACCCAGAGGACCTTATGTTAAGCAAAATAAGCCAGGCACAGAAAAACAAATAACTACATGTTACCACTTACCCGTGGAATCAAAAAAAAGTTAAACTCCTAGAAATAGAGAGGAGAATTGTGGTTAGAGGCCAGAGGTTGGGGCTAGGGGGTGAAAAAGGGGAGATCTTGATCAAAGGATACAAAGTTCCTATTAGACAGAGGGAATAAGTTTTTGACATCCATTGTAAAACCTGGTGACTATGGTTAATAATAATTCACTATGTTCTCTTCACAAAAATATATATGTGAGATGATGGAGATATTAATCAGCTTATTTTAATCATTCCACATTACAGATGTATCTTATAAAATCACATTGTGCCCCATAAATACATAAGATTATAGGCTGCCAATAAAAATATTTAAAATAAAGTACTGTTGGCTAAAATGCCACTCAAGATATGTATTTTGCATGATACTAAGATTCTGCACACTAGTCCATGGCAAAACCCCTACCTGAGTGCCTCGATGTGAAGAAGTTGAACAGGGAGGGCTGGGAATGGTCCGTGTATCTCAAACCATCCATCTTGACTTTAAGTGGAAGGTTGTCTTTCTTATCCATACCTAGAACCTTAAAGTTGTGAGCCTCCTTTTGCTCCCTGGGAGATATTTTAGGTGTTTTCAGTGCTCTATCACCACTATAATTCAAGGTAGTGCTGGAAATCATAGCCAGAGCAATCAGACTGAAGAGGTCGAACTATTACTCTTCAAAAACAATATGATCTTATACCTATAAAATTTCAATGACTTGACCAAGAGACTCTTGGCATTAATAAATAATTACAGTAATGTCTCAAGGTAGAAAAGTGATGTACATAAATCAGTAGCTTTTATATATGCCAACAACAGTCAAACTAAGAATCAAATGAAATACACAATTCCCTTTGATAGCATCAAAGAAAATGAAATACCTTGGAATATACTTAACAAAGGAGGTGAAGGATTGCTATAGAGAGTGAGAGTACTACATGTTGCTGTTAGTGGGGATGCATGGTGCATTGTCACAGAGGTTAAGCCTGCATTGAAATGCTACAGAATAAGGAAGACTGCAAGCTTGCTCAAGCCTGTAGTGGGTTAACTTTATTTCACCAAAGTTTATATAGGCAATATTGCACATACACATCATTAATCAATATAAAGACTAAAATTCAAAGACTCAGGCCCTAGCCACTTGGCATCAGGATGTATACTGCTTAACAGATAACAACACTTTTAACTTTATCTAAAGTTATTTCTTATGCTAAGTAATTAGAAGTAACAAGCCATAAAAACGAAGCTCTGGGAGATCAAACAGGTCAAAGTCTGAGGGGTTAAGCAGGTGCAAAGTTTGACCTTTAACAGACCATCTGGAGGTAGTCATCCATCTTTAGGGAGTAGTCAGGAAATTCCTGAAATAAACAGGTACCTGCCTGCAGTCCTGCCCCCAATACATCCAAGTCCTTAGTCACTTTATTATGTGACCAAACCTTCAGCCGCTTATGGAGTTCTATCCAGGTTTTTTTCCTTCCTAACTCACAAAAGACTTCAAATTTGCCTTCACAAAATGGAACTACTTAAAGGCTTATTTATAGGCTTTTCACCTATAATTCCCCCTTTCTTTTTTTATTGTGGTTTTGAGTGTTTATATCACTCATCATTAATGCAAAAATCTCAGCATGTCTTTCATTTTCTTGTTTAGCATAATTAACTTTCTTACACACAATATATAAAATCAAACCCAAAATCAACAAAAATGGAAATGACCCTACAGAACTTCCAATCAAACCATTAATCTTTGGGAACGGGTTCATTTGTTCCATTTTGGTCAGTAATTCCTTTCAAAATTGAATCTCCATCAACCTTTTCTAATTTGTGTTGAAAACTGGAATAAATTTCATGTTGCAAATTAACAATATCAGCAGTCAAATTTTCATGATTTAATAAATGTTTTTTCACTTTTTCCAAAGGAATTTAGTTTCATTGTATGTAACAGGGGTAATACAAAAAGAAGTCATATTCCAATCACATTTCAATTTTATCTGTTTTTTCAAACTGACCAATTCATCTCCTAACATAACAACAGCTTGTTCTAAATCTGACAATTCATTATATATTTTAATGTCATTTTGCTTCTGGGTAGTCCATAATTGTTTAGAGTTCTTACGCCAATTGGCCACAAAATTCTAAGTTTTAATGTTCTCAGTCAAAGCAACACCAGCAATTGCAGCTGTAGCAGTAACAACGGATGATCCCCAACATGACAGCAATGAGCAGGCTGATGAATGTTCTGCTTCTCTTCAAGATCTTATCTGCTACAAGGGGCAGGATGGATAATGCTGGGGACTCCTACCGGGGTCTGTTTAAGTTGATTGGCAGCCACACTCCAGTGGGAACTCTCAGTAAATATAGTTGTTCCCTAAATGGATTTTTTTTTATTAATTGATATCTGTATACATTAATGCAAACATGGGGGACATTGTGCTGTTTTCATATACAATTTGAAACACTTTCATCAAGCTGGTTAACATAAATTTCATGTCATTTGCTTAATCATTGTATCAAAACATTTATATTCTAGTTCTAGAAAAGTTCTCAAGTACATTTTGGCCTTAAAAAGGAAGTGCATGTTTATTAAACTACTTAGCTGTCCATAATAATTTAATTTTTATAACAGTATTTAACTTGATTGTTCTTCATTTATTAATTGATTTTATATCAGTATCCTCCTTCCCTCTCTTATCCACTCTCTTTTCTCCTTTCTAAAAGATACATACTAATTATGATCTCTAGCCCTGGTTGTCTCAAAAATGGATTAGAAGACTTCTTCAACTGTTAAATTGCCTCCTGTTCCTAAAGGGAAACAAATTGAAATATTTACATCTACAGCCATCTTGACACAATTTTGAAAGAAGATATTAAATTGTGCTGTGATTCTAAGATAAATTGTGTGAGAACTAACTTCCTCGACAGCTCTGATTCAGGTCTCCCAAAATGTCGCACACTATGACTCATGCTTCCTTCTGGAAATGACGAAACTTCCTCACCACCATGATCTAAGCCGTCTGCTTTTGGTCCACTGTACTCTCAGGAAGCGATTGAGTCTTATGTTATTTTTTTTCCATAGTGGGCAAGGAAACCAATCTTTTGTTTTTCCAAAGGGAGAAACACACACACACACACACACACACACGCTAATCAAAGAATGACACACTGAAATTTTTGAAAATTAATACCACACAGAGCATCCTCATCCTGCAAATCCCTGAAAAATAAATAAATGATGTTTAAGGATTATAAAAACAAAAGGGAACTGACTTTTTAATTATTTATGTTCTGATGGCTCTTTTTTTAAGTTTACTTTTCTAAGGAAAAAAGGATGTGGTAACTTTGAAAAGGTAATGTTTGTCAGTAGTCAAAGTAATCTTAAAGACCTTGGATTTTGTAAGTAGCTAATAATCAGTGATGAAGAGCACTGATCCATTTCCCAGAGTGATGGCATTCCCTGTGTCTCTAAAGAGATGTTTAAGGGAAGAGCTATGTTGGGGGAAGAAGAGAGGAGAAAGAAGAATGAGGAAAGGAAGGAAGGGGCAATTGCCAACAATATTTTGTCCCAATGCAATTTTCTCTAGACTGTCACATAGCATCCTCAAATATAAAAGTATCTGTATCTTATAATGTATAATTGAGGACTCAATAAAAATACTATTTATTGGAGTAGAAAAAGCACTCAGAATATAAACTCAGTGTAGAAATGTACCACATAGTGAATAAGAATTTATTTTGAAGGTAAAAATTTTTAGATCAGAAGCTTAAGAACATTTTTCTATTTTCCTAGCTATAATAAGTTAAAATTTTGATAAATGCATTAAGGTTATATATGTTATGTGTGTAAAATAAAGAATGGCATGCATATCTATTTGAATAGCCTTACATTTGTTGTCTCAGAGGATGATCTTTAAACATGATGATTGACAAGGAAAAAATTCCCTTACATGATCCATCACTTTTATTTTCCTCATAATCCTATAAGCATCAGTCCTGAGTTCTATTCCCAGCTCTACTACTTGATTATTATGGACTAGTAATTTCATTGAAAATGGGAGGGTAAATCAGATTACCAAAGACCCTTCCAATTTGAAATTCTATGACCTAGGATTTTGTCTACCTCCATGGAATCTCTCCTCTTTTCAAGAGGAGACACTAAAATGTTGTTGTTGTTGTTTTTGGCCAGGGCTGGGTTTGAACCCACCACCTCTGGCATATGGGGCCAGTGCCCTACTCCTTTGAGCCACAGGCACCACCCAACACTAGAATGTTTTTCTTGCTCCTGTTAACAGCTCTTAACTATGAGCTGGGAACACCAATGGCTCTGCCAAGCCTAACTTCTAGGAGATAAGGCCAAGGAACCATGTACTCTTTGCACCTACCCCTCTCTGCTGACAGATCAGCTGCTCCCTGGCATCAATCTGGGAGAGGTGAGCTTTGCCAGGGCCTAATGTCAAGATTTTTATGCTTTTCTTTGATCACTATTGATTTCCATTTCTTTCACATGATTTTATGAGGTGGTAGTGAAGCTCCATTTGTCAGACATGTTTATATATGTTTGGTGTATGCTTATATCACTGTGCTGAGCAATGTGGATAAAACAAAATCATGTTTGTATGAACTCAGGAGCAATTGTGCAATTGTGCTTTTGATTAGGGAGGCAAAAGGACCCACAATAGTTCCCTATCAACTGACAATAGTCTCTAAAGTTTCACTAGTAATGATTCTTTTTTTAAGTCTTCTATGATTTTGGGACTTTGAGAGTAATCTATTAAAAAGAAATTCTTTAAACATATTTGGAAGGAGGGAGAAGCCCACCTAATGGCTCTGAAGGAATGGGTTGAAGAGAAGAAAGACCTGGGGAGGGGTAAAAAGACATCAGAAAGAAAGTGGTATAATTAACAAGGGGAGTGAAGAAAGGGTCCTAAGAGGTCAATGTTTACAGAAAATCAAAATTTCAAATGACTACATTAAGCTAAAATCTACATTCTGATTGTAGTCCATTATCAGTTGCTCAGCTGGCTAGCAAACATTGAGCTCTTGTCATGTTCTGGGCACTATTCTAGGTGCTGGAGACATAGTGATGAGCACAATAAGCCTAGACTAAAAGAACTTAACGTCTAGGGCAGAAGGAAAGGGAGGGGCAGAAGGCAGGAAAGAAAGAGGTAATTTTCAGAGCTTAATTATGACCAACCACTAAGAAAAAGATAAAGATAGTACAGTTTGTGAATGGTGAGGGCAAGAGGAGCTACTGTAGTTGAGGTGGTCAGAGAAGGATTTTCTAAATGGTAATATTTAAGCTGGAGCTTGAATAATGAGATACACATTAGAGTAGATATTTGGTGGAAGAATTTTGAGTTGAAAGAACAGCAAATGCAGAGACCCTCAAGGGCTGCTTCAGGATCAAAAAGAAGGCCAGTGTGACTGAAGCACAGTGGATAAGGGTAAAAAGTGATAAAGCATGGGCCAAAGAGGTAGGCAGGGGCTTGCTCATTCAGGGACAGTTGATATCATCATCATCATCATCATCATCATCATCATCATCATCATCATCATAGCACAGTGCTAACCACTTTCTAAGGATTTTCTTCCTTACTCCTCACATCTACCTCATGAGATTTCTTTCCAGGGGTCACACAGCCAATGGTAGGTGCTAGAGAGGGGCATGAGCCCACAGGGGCCTGACTCCCAAACTGGCTCTAGTTGTCAAACATTTTACTGCATTGGCATACCAAAGAAACAGGAGTCCTCAACTACCTTATTTGGCATACATAAAATGAAGCATGCCCAGTATCATCATCCAATTTAAAGTCTAGGAAGCACCATGGAAGTAATCCTCTTTAAAAGTCCATGTAAGAATGGAGAACAGTGCCTAGGAGTACACTCTGTATGGCTGCTTTGGCTACTTCCTATAGGGAGAATGTTCTCTCCCTTTCTTCATCCATCCAGGATCCCTTATATCAGCCAACACCACCAAATATGTTGCTGAATTCACTCTGAAATCTTTTTAGGACACACTACTTGAAGGCACTAGAGATACTTAAAAGAAACTTATAATGTTAACTGGCTGAACTGCCATCCTTAGATCCTGTGGAAATTTGCAGTGTGGTTGGTGTAATGAGCAGAATAATACCTCCAAAAATTGTCTATGTCCTAATCCCTGGAATCTATGGATGTGTTACCTTATATGTCAAAAGGGGCCTTGGAGAGGATTATATTACAGATTTTGAGATGAGGAGATTAGCATTGATTATCAAAGTGAGTCCAATGTAATCACAAGGGTCCTTACAAGAGGGAAGCAAGAGAGTTAGTGTCAGAGTAATGTGATATGAAAAGCACTCAACCCACTGCTGCTGGCTTTGAAGATGGAGGAAGGGGCCACAGGCCAAGGAATGCAGGAAGTTTCTAAAAGCTGGGAAAGGCAGGGGAGTGGATTCTCCCCTCAGAACATCTAGAAGGAACCATCCCTGCTGACACCTTGACTTCAGCCTAATTAGACTGATTTTGTAGTTCTGATCTTCAAAACCATAAGATACATTTGTATTGTTTGGGGTGACTAAGTTCATGGTAATTTGTTATAGCAGCAATAGGAAACTCAGACAGTTGGCTTAATCAGTAATAACACATGCTAGTTGAATTTTCTGTCATAAAAATCACATGACAAAACTTGAGGAAATTTTTCAGTTTTTGCCTTATAACCTTGTTTCTTAAATTTATGCACTGATTTCTGCATTGATTCATTTAGATGTTATAAAGAGGTGTGCCCCCATACTCTTACCACAGTTATTTTGATTTCTTCTGCAACATCAGATATTTGTCATTTCCTGTATCTCAGGGCACTGTTATGAAAAGGAAAAATAGCAAAATCAAAAACCAAAATCTATCTGTGTGCAAAAGTATTTGAGTTCTATTTTAGAGAATGTACCATGTATCAGTCCCATATCTGTTCTGTGAAGGGCATGACAAAAGATGGCCACTTTTACCTGTGTCCCATGAGTAGAATTTTGTGAAAATACAGGATTTTCTTTCTATTCCAGAGTCATGTACATGGATGCATTTATGGAGTACAATGTACTGATTTGATATACAATGTTGAATGCCTATATCCAACTGATTAACATAACCATTACCTCACTTACTTATTTGTTATTTATACTCTATTCTGAATAGTTTTGAAATATACCATTGCATTATGCACATTAGCTGAGGTCCCACCAAATACCCTCCCTCCTCATGCCCTCCCCCTCCCCCTCCCTCCTATTCCCTCCTTCTATCTGGAACATAGTTATGTTTTACCATTCATGTGAATCTATAGGTGATTATTTCACAGTAGTTTTGAGTAAATTAGATATTTTACTAAGAAGAATATATTCTAGCTCCATCCAGGTAAACATAAAAGATATGAAGTCTCCATCTCTTTTATGGCAGCATAGTATTCCATAGTATATATATGCCACAATTTGTTAATCCATTCATGAGTTGATAGGCATTTGGGCTGCTTCTATGACTTGGGAATTATGAATTGGGCTGCAGTAAACATTCTGGTTCAAATGTCTTTGTTGTAAAATGATTTTTTATCATCTGGGTATATACCTAGTAGAGGAATTGCAGGATCAAGGTTGTGTTTACAACAGAAGAGAAAATTATATCAATCTTTCAAGGTCAATTATTTAATTTTTTTTTTGGTGCATGAAGGCAATTTAGTCAATTATTTAATTTGAAAACAAAAGTTTTATATCATAACAAAAATCCCTGTGATTGTTATGCTTCTAATTCAAAAAAGCTGAAGAACTTTTTTTACAGGACATTAAACTACTGTATCTGCTACCAAGTATTATGTTGAAAAGAAATCCACAGTGTGCATTTCACCCAATATCTTCATTTAATGTGGATAATTACTCTCAAATTATTTAATTATCTTGTCTAAGAATATTAACTCCTCATCTGTTTGGTTTGTTTCTGTAGCAACCATAGTTTCAGAGCTTCAATAAATGTTAGTGAAGTTCCAGCTAATAGGAACTGGAACACATATCCAGCCTTAGAAGTTGGGCAGCCCAGCTCCTTTCATAAAAATGGACCCCAATAGGTCTGTTCCTCATGCCAGGAAAAGACAACCTTTCAATATCCTTTTAGGGACATATAGGACCTTACAGGGACTCAGGGAGGATTCATTTTAACTTAGCAAAGCACCTGATCCCAACCACACATTTGAGGGATGTTTTCTCTGATGACAGATAGGATTAAGTCATCTCCCTCAGATCTCACCCAAACCTATCTAGGAGTCTACAGCTCCACCTTAAAGGCCATTATATTTAGTGAATGAATGAGTACCACATCATAAGATCTGTCAGCATATAAACGGTTATGATTTAATAAAGAAAAAAATAAGCTTCTCTTTTCTTTGAAACAGGAAGCAGGAAAAGAAACTATAACGTTGGTGTAAATATGGAACTTTTTTAGGACTGAAAAAAAAAAGAAACCCTGCAAGCATACAATTTCTCAGTATTACAGATATTTAAATGGATCATTTTAGAAAGTGCAACACAACCTTTAATCAAAATACTCTGTATTTTCTTTTCTCTTCTTCATTCTTCACAATTGAAATACAACAAGCATAATTTTTTTAGTGGATTACTGCCTTGTAAATCAGTGATACTGTTGCTGTTTCTTACTCTGTATATCAACTTGCTTAAAAAAGATACAGTAACCTTTAGGGTTAGCAGTGTGTTAAAAAACTGATCAATACTTACATGCTAAATAAAATACACCCAATCCAGAAGTTTCCACCAAACCCAGGAACATTTTTTAAAAGGCTTTTTAAATGGTCAAGGTACATTAAACATAAAATTGAAAAGTCACTAAGAGGTTCCAAGATACTCAGATTGTCAATGAAGTGTAATTCCCTCTGGAAGATGTGTGGGAGACAGAAAGATATCAGTGCCAATTTTCTGCACAAATATTCTTAGGAATGGTGGAGGGCTGTTTTGGGAGGTAGGCCATTTAACATCAGAAATAAAAATATGAAGGCTATAGGTTGGTCTGGGCCATAAGCACATTATTTATAGCCTGTGCAATGTGTTAAAACATTTAAAATTACTTGCCATTACTCAAAAAAAAATAGTATTACAATTTGGATTTCCTGCTTCTCTTCAAGATCTGACCCCCAGTGCCATATTGCCTCATGGTGACAGCTGACAGGAGTTGCCAGTGGCTCCCATCCGACTCCCTGGGCCAACTTCACTAATTTGTACTCCCTGCCTGGCCTGTGGGCTTGTGGGTTTGTAAAGCTGTCTTAGTGTGGGGGAAAATCTGGCTATTGCATCTCTGGTAATTTGGGAGCTGTCATGTCTGCTGATTGCTCCCATATCTAAGAATGCTTATTCCTGAGATGCAGGCAGAAACTGTGATCATGGCGGCACCAGCCCCAGCACTCTGCCTCTTTGACGTAGATGGGACCATGACAGCCCCATGGCAGTGGTTGAGAAATATGATTATGCGTTTCCAGAAAATGGAATGGTAGCATACAAAGATGACAAGCTCTTGTGTAAACAGAATATTCAGAGTCACCTGGGTGAGGCTCTAATCCAAGATTTAATCAACTGTGGTATAAGGTATATCGCAAAAATTAAACTCTTGGACTCAAGAGACCAAAACCTGTGGGATACTGCAAAGGCAGTTCTGAGAGGAAAATTTACTGCTTTAGATGCCTACACTTGAAAAACAGAAAGAGAGCACATCAACAAACTCACACCACCTTATGGAATTGGAAAAATAAGAACAATCTAAGTCTAAACCCAGCAGAAGAAAAGAAATATCCAAAATTAAATCAAAGATCAATGAAATTGAAAACAAAAGAATCATTCAGAAAATTAATGAAACAAGGAGTTGGTTTTTTTGAAAAAATAAATAAAATAGATAAGCCCTTGGCCAGACTAACTGGAAATAGAAAAGTAAAATCTCTAGTAATCTCAATAAGAAATGATAAAGGGGAAATAACCGATGATACAGAGATACAAGAGATCATCTCTAAATACTACCAGAAATGCTATGCCCAGAAATTTGATAATGTGAAGGAAATGGATCAATATTTGGAATCACACCCTCTCTCTAGACTTAGCCAGGAAGAAATAGAGCTCCTGAACAGACCAATTTCAAGCAAGCACTGAGATTAAAGAAACAATAACAAATCTTCCAACAAGAAAAATGCCCTCGTCCAGATAGCTTTACACCAGAATTCTATCAAACCTTCAAAGAAGACCTTATTCTTCTACTGTAGAAATTATTCCAAAAAAATTGAGGAGGAAGGAATCTTCCCCAACACGTTCTATGAAACAAACATCACCCTGATACCAAAACCAGGAAAAAACACAACTAAAAAGGAGAATTTCTGACCAATTTCACTAATGAATATAGATGCAAAAATTCTCAACAAAATCCTAGCCAATAGATTACAACTTATCATCAAAAAAATCATACATCATGAGCAAGTAGGTTTCATCCCAGGAATGCAAGGCTAGTTTAGCATACATCCATAAATGTTATTCACTGTATTAACAGAAGCAAAAACAAAGACCTTATGATCCTCTCAATAGATGCAGAAAAAGCATTTGATAAAATCCAGCATCCTTTTCTAATTAGAAAACTGAAGAATGTCAGAAGCTATGACATGTCAGATAGCTAATGATTGAAGCTATCTATGACAAACCCACAGCTAATAAGCTTTTCCACTTAGAACCGGAACCAGACAAGGTTTTCCTCTGTCACTATTACTCTTCAACCTAGTGCTGGAAGTTCTAGCCAATACAATTAGGCAAGACAAGGAAATAAAGGGCAACCAAACGGTAGCAGAGGAGGTCAAACTCTCCCTCTTTGTTGATGATATGATCTTAGAGAATCCCAAAGACTCAACTACAAGACTCCTGGAAGTCATCAAACATACACTAATGTCTCAGTATGTAAAATTAATGTCCACAAGTCAGTAGCCTTTGTATACGCCAACAACAGCTAAGATGAGAAGCTAATTAAGAACACAACTCCCTTCACCATAAAGAAAATGAAATACCTAGGAATATACCTAACAAAAAAGGTAAAGGACCTCTATAAAGAAAATTATAAAACCCTAAGAAAGGAAATAGTAGAGGATATTAACAAATGAAAGAACATACCATGCTCATGGCTGGGAAGAATCAACATTGTTAAAATATCTATACTTCCCAAAGCAATCTACCAATTCAGTGCTATCCCTATTAAAATACCAACATCATACTTTCAAGACTTGGTAAAAATGATTCTGTGTTTTGTATGGAACCAGAAAAAAACCCATATACCTAAGGCATTTATTAGTAATAAAAACAAAGCTGTGGGCATCAGCATGCCAAATTTTAGGCTGTACTACAAAGCCATAGTGGTCAAGACAGCATGGTACTGGCACAAAAATAGAGACATAGACATTTAGAACTGAACAGAAAACCAGGAAATGAAACTAACATCTTACAACCACCTAATCTTCGATAAACCAAACAGGAGCATACCTTGGGGGAAAGACTTCCTATTCAATAAATGGTGTTGGGAAAACTGGATATCCACATGTAAAAAACTGAAACTGGATATCCACATGTAAAAAACTGAAACCCATACCTTTCTCCATGCACAAAAATTGATTCAAGATGGATAAAGCACTTAAATTTAAAGCATGGAAACAATAAAAATCCTCAAAGAAAGCATAGGAAAAACACGGGAAGATATCAGCCTGGAGAAGGACTTCATGAAGAAGACTGCCTTGGAAATTGCAACAATAACAAAAATAAACAAATGGAACTTAAGTAAACTGAAAAGCTTCTGTACAGCTAAGGAGACAACAACCAAAGCAGATAGACAACCTGCACAATGGAAAAGAATATTTGCATATTTTGAATCAGACAAAAGCTTGATAACTAGGATCTATAAAGAACTCAAATTAATCTACACGAAAAAAAGCCAACAATCCTATATATCAATGGGCAAGAGACATGAATAGAACCTTCTCTAAAGAAGACAAATGAATGGCTAACAAACATATGAAAGAAATGCTCATCATCCCAAATTATTAGAGAAATGCAAATCAAAACTACCTTGAGATACCATCTAACCCCAGCAAGAATGGCCCACATCACAAAATCTCAAAACTGCAGATACTGGCATGGATGTGGAAAGAAGAGAACACCACTTTTACACACTACTGGTGGGACTGCAAACTAATACAACTTTTTTGGAAAGAAGTTTGGAGAACCCTCAAAGAACTCAGTCTAGACCTCCCATTTGATCCTGCAATCCAATTACTGGGCATCTACCCAGAAGGAAAAAAATCCTTTTATCATAAGGACACTTGCAGTAAAATGTTTATTGCAGCTCAATTTACAATCGTCAAAATGTGGAAACAGCCTAAATGCCCACCAACCCAGGATTCACAAGGTGTGGCATATGTACACAATGGGATACTATTCAGGCATTTAAAAAATGGAGACTTTACAGCCTTTGTATTAACCTGGATGGAAGTGAAACACATTATTCTAGTAAAGCATCACAAGAATGAGAAGCATGACTCTTATGTATTCAATTTTGATATGAGGACAATTAATGGCAATTAATGACACAGTAGGGGCAGGGGAAGGGGAGGTCAGAGAGAGAAAGGAGGAAGTGGTGGGGGGAAGGAAGAGCAGAGAGAGGGAAGGAGGGAAGAGGGTCAGGTCTTGATGTGTGACAAACCTTTTAGGGGCAAGACACTATTATAAGAGGGACTTTACCTAACAAATGCAATCAATGTAACCTGGTTTCTTGTATCCTCAATGAATCCCCAACAGTGAAAAAACAATTAAACTCAAAAAGAAGAGGGGTACTTTCATTGAATTCGACAATGGGATGTTAATCGTGTCCCCTATTAGTAGGAGCTGCAGCCAGGAAGAACGCATTGAGTTCTATGAATTCAATAAAAAAGAAACTAGGCTTGGCGCCTGTGGCTCAATCGGCTAAGGCGCCAGCCATGTACACCTAAGGTGGCAGGTTCAAATCCCCAGCCCGGACCCGCCAAACAACAATGGTGCTGCAACCAAAAAAAATGGCCGGGCGTTGTGGCGGGCGCCTGTGGTTCCAGCTACTTGGGAGGCGGAGGCAGGAGACTCGCTTGAGCCCAGGAGTTGGAGGTTGCT
>CAUYQV010054258.1:0-75833 GCA_963574575.1 Galagoides demidoff
ATGTGGCTATTTCACCAGGATATGAGTTTTATATTATTTTTGTTAATTTTATAATGTTAAACTTTAATAATAACAAATAATTGTTGAGAACTGATTATTGAGAACTGCTTATCAAAGTTTGCATTGTTGTCAGGCCCCGCCTCCCCCCCAATGGTGTCCTGCTTTACCAATGTTAAAATCACCTTAGCCTAAGGGCACCACATACAGTTCCAGATATAAATTGCTGTCTGTGATATAATTCCCTTCTGCTATCCCTCAATCTCTAGTAAGAGCTTGTGAGAAGTTACCGTCTGTTTTCAGCTATGTTGAAGGGATTTCTAGCCCGTGCCTGGCAAAAAAAAGAGATCAGCATTTCTCTCTGTCTAGGCTAGAGTAATTATAGCAGTCAGAGCAGCGAGATGACAACGGACAGGCCCAGGGGAACAGTTTTTGTGAAGACAAGTAGGGCAAGAACAGAGCAGCAGACAAGACCAGGAAGGACGAACATGGGTAACTTTCCTAAGAGAATGTAAGACAGTATCCTATGACTTGCCTAAATAGATGCAGCGGAGAGGACTCGCTTCTTGTGTGGTCCGCTAGGGGGCTTAATCCTAACTTGTACATCAATTTATAGTCATAGGCTAAAACCTACTGTTATGCTAGTATTAAAATTAATAACTGTCCCTGATCCCACCCCAATTTACAGCAAAGAGTAGTGAGCAACTAGCCTGGGATCAAAAATGTGCCAGGAAGAATTGCGTACAAAGTCAACTACCCAGAGAAAATATATAAACTAAGGCAACACAAGAAATTATACTTTCTCTCAACATATATATTTTAAGTTTATATGAGCAACTCAAATGTATTTTATTGTGAACAAAATTTTTTAGAATTTGAATTCGAAATACTAAATATAAGCAATCTGCCTGGACTGACCGGCTTGATAGGACATTTTCAGCCTGTACTCAGAGTGCTACCAAATCCTTCTGGAAATAGAGACTGCGCTAACAGATCGGCGTACCTGATTCCTTTTCCTCGGTCGCTCTTTCTTTCTCCTCTTCTCTTATTTCATCTTCGGCATTAAGTAAATCTAATACAAGATCATTGATGGTTTCATAGTTCTCTCCAGTTGTTAGGATTTTGCTCTGAACGGTCTGTCTCACTAGTCTTCTACTAAAGCCCATGTCCAACGTGGCTTTCACCACGGGTGTATTCATCATGACTGCATCTTCTGAACGGTCTTCTCCAGGTTCAAAATGAGTAACTATGTGGAACATAGAATTTCATACATGCTAGGATAGTCTGTATGTTTTTTACATCAAAAGTTATTACACTATTGAAAACATAAGATCCCCAACATGTATAGGTACTATTTTCTATGAACTTTCTTAAATTGAAAACGATATCCATGTCCAGTCACCAAAATAAGAAAACGGTATATTGTGTTTAGACAGACAAAATATACATTGTCTGTCTTAAGGATGTATGTAGGTGAACAGAAAGAAACAATGTTTGCAATCACCACCCCCCCCGCCCAACACACACTGGAATTTAGACTCCTTTTTGTCTGTGTTGAATGAACACATGGGCTTTCTAGATCAAATATGTTTCAGGTATTTCTGACAGAAGCTAGTGTCGTCACTCACTTCTGTCTCTACAGCGGCCTCCCTCAGTATTGCTCCCTGGCACTGTCAACATTGCTACCATGGTGTCTTTTTCTTTTTTGAGACAGTCTCACTTTGTCACCCTTGGCAGAGTGCTATGGTGTCACAGCACACAGCAACCTCAAACTCTTGCGCTCAAGTGATCCTCTTGCCTCAGCCTCACTGGGACTGTAGGCGCCTGCCACAACACCCTCGTTATTTTTAGAGACAGGGTCTCACTCTTGCTCAGGCTGATTTCAAACTCCTGAACTCAGGGAATTCACCCGCCTCGGCCACCCAGAGTGCTAGGATTACAGGTCTGAGCCACCACACCCGGCCCCAGGTTGTCTTTTAAAAAACACAAATGGGATTGCATCGTACTCCTTAAATTCCATCAGCAATTCCACTGCTCTGAGGATAAACTCTAAAATCTAACTCACAGTTTCTCACACAATCCGGATCCTCATCCCACTTACTCATTTGCCTTCTGCACCGTAGCCTGCAAGTCACAACTGATGCTCTTGTTTCAAGTTGTGCCTGCAGCAACGACCATTTCTGGAACTGGCCTGCTTCACTTACTTATCTGTTTGCAACTCCGACTGTCAGCAGGATTTTATTCGGTTCTTCAAAAGTGCCTGTTCCTTCTATGCTGTTCCTTCTGCCTAGAATCCTCTTTGCCTTCCTTTGTCACTTGGTTACCTCTTACTCTCCTCTGGGGCTCTCTGCTAACACAAACGCTTCCTCCGGAAAGCCTTTTCTGACCCTCAGGTCTGAGCTCACCATCCTGCGTGCCCTCTGTCAGCACACACACCGGACCTTCCCTGCCGTCTCCCTTTCTCCTGTTGGTGTATTTGTAGCCCTTAGATTATTAGCTCAGGAGGCCAGGAGGTATCTTTACCTTGTTTTCTATTCTTTCCTCTGAACACTGGATATATGATTAATACTTATTGAACTGAATTTTATAATTCATACTTATTGAATTGAATATGAGAAGATGGAGCAGAAGAGATTGTTCAAACATTGGCTCTACTGCCTTTTAGGTTAAAGGCGGTTGAAAAGTTACTTAGCCTCTCTGAGCCTTGGGGTCAGTATTAGAGAATAGGAATGATATTTTCTACCCTCTCTATTTCACAGAAAGAATATGTGAGCAATCTAATCTATGGTAGATCAGTTCCCACACTGGCCTGAGAACAAGGTTAGGCCAGATGTACTTAGTTTGTTAAAACTATAGATGCCCCAGGGTAGGCGTGATGGCCGACACCTATAATCCTAGCACTCTGAATTGCCTGAGCTCACAGGATCAGCACCAGCCTAAGCCAGAGCAAGACCTCGCCAGGTGTTGTGGCAGGTGCCTGTAATCCCAGCTATTTGGGAAGCCAAGGAAAGAGAATCACTTGAGCCCAAGAGTTTGAGGCTGCTGTGAGCTATGACACCAAGGCACTCTACCAAGGGTGACAAGTGAGATTCTGTCTCCCAACCTCCCCCCCAAAATTACAGATGTACAAGCCCCACCCTTAGGTACTCTGATTCAATTTATAGGTCTGAGGCAGAAACTAGAAATCCGTAATATTTTTTGAATTTCTCCAGGCAATTCTGATATGCGTTGAAGTTTGAGAAATACCTGCACCGTATATTTGAAAATGCATTATAAATCAATAAAAATGTATATTGTTACCAACTTTCAGTATTGATAGTGCCAAATTTAAATGTAGTAATTATTGTCATTGTACGTACTGGCTGACTCTGCATTTTCACCTTCAGGAGGGTCTGATGTGGATAACAGCTGCAGAAAAAAGGTATATAAGTTAAAATGTAAATTCTCATCTCGCCCATTGCAACAAAAATGAGTCAATAGACTTATTTATTCAATGTATTGCAAAATGACTTGTTTACTGGCAAAATAATTTTTTTAAGCCGAAGGCAATATTTCATTTCATTTGACAGTTATTCCCAATACCATAAACCAATAGAGTTTGTGTGTGTGTCTGTGTATTAACAAATAAAGTCCATTGTCATTAGGGCAGGAAAAGGACTACACCTCTTCAGTGATCTGTGAGACAGTCATTTTTCCTTTTATCCACAGATCTTACCCTCCCTGGGTCATCTTTAGAGATAAGTTGGACCACAAGTCAGTTCCACTGACCACGGCTGGGAAGTATTTGACCATCAAACTACTATACGTATAAGTTCTTATTTGCTTGTCCAAGAAAATTAGAAAGAATAATAAAATTCTCTTTCTCCAATTCTTTGAAAAAAATTACTATACAGTAAAACTATTCCCAGCCAGTTTTTCCCCTCAGATAGTTTAATTTATTGCAACCCGATTGGATGAATGCTTATAGAGAAACATAACAAGTATTATTGTTAGGTTGTTAATTATGAATCTATTCTCAGAAGAATAGTAATTTCTCATATCACATCAGATTTTATTAAAAGACATATTTTTTAAACAACTCTTGTCTTTTCCTTAAAATAGCGCTCTCTGTAATTATCAGAAAATAAGTTCTCTGTGGGTAACCAATTATTTAAAAGAAGAGTTTTCCCTACCTACCTGTTCAAGTAGGTGAGGGTAACTGGCTTGAATGAGACTGATGAACTCTTGTCCTTTAATTCTTATCAAGTACTCACACCTAGAATGTAAACAAAAGTAAGTCTGGGGGTTATTTATAAGAGTAAAATGAAAATTTAACAATATAAACTCTTCATCTCTAGGTGCTTATCCCATTTCAAATCTGGTTAAGTGATTGCCCCAATCACATAATCATTTAAGATCACTGATTCTAAATTTGAAAGCTTGAAAAATTAAATGAATAATGATAATAATTACTACATTTAAATTGAACCTTTGGTACTATTAACACTGAAAGTTGATAATAATAATATACATTGATTTATAATTTATAATGCATTTTCAAATATACTGTGTTGGTATTTCTCAGACTTCAGTGGGAACTGATTCTCTTGCATTTCTTTAAAAAATTTTGTTTGTGGCTCGGCACCTGTGGCTCAATGGTCTAAGGCGCCAGCCACGTATACCTAAAGTGGCGGGTTTGAATCCCCAGCCCCGGCCCGCCAAACAACAATGATGGCTGCAACCAAAAAATGGCCGGGCATTGTGGCGGGCGCCTGTGGTCCCAGCTACTTGGGAGGCAGAGGCAGGAGACTCGCTTGAGCCCAGGAGTTGGTGGTTGCTATGAGCTGTGATGCCATAGCACTCTACCCAGGGGGATAGCTTGAGGCTCCATCTCAAAAAAAAAAAAAAGAGTGGCAGTGACCAGAGGCTTAGGAGGAGGAATCTGAAGGGGGACGTGGTGAAGGCTTTCGTGGAGATGGTGACCAGCTCCCCACCAGCCTTGAGGACCAACTGAGAGAAATACAGTGGAACATCTGTAAGCTGACCACCCAAGGGATAGTAGCAAACTGGTCAACATACAGAGGTGGTCAACATAAGGAACTAGGCCTACTGACACATACAAGTGGTACATGTCCTGTCAATGAACATGAGGACAGTTTGAGGAGGTGGGCAGTGTAGGGACTTGGTCAGCTATGGAGGTTCTGCCGTGGGGCAGGGGAGTCACAGGACACAGGAGAAGCCTTTGGTTCAGCTATCTTGGGAGAGTTGTGCAACCCCTTACAGTTGTGTTCCCAGGGAGGTTCCTGGAGCTCTGAGGAAATACAGGGACCTCCAACCAGCACATTCCTCATTTTATGACTGATACCAGAGAAGTTAACAGAGTCCCAAAGATTACTCAGACAGTGCCAGGAAAAAGATCTGCCTCCCAGACAGAGTTCTTCTCCCTCACCCTTTGGCTTCCTGGAGATCTTGAAAACTGTTTCCAAACTGGGGCTTTATGGATACAGATTTGGGGCAGGGGACACAGCTAGAGGATCTTCCAAAGGCCTGAATTTTCTAACTCTGTTTGTACTGTTCATTTAGAATGAGCAGCACATTTGACTGAGTCATAAGTCCAGGGCTGGCCACTGTTTGCTACAGATGGATGCCACCCTGTCTCCCTGTGTCCTTCCAAGATGTCCAAGGCCATAACAAGGCCCTGTAGCATAGGGGACCAGGCTCCTGCATCAATCGGGCAGAACCAAGTCCCAGTTCTACCACTCTGGTTGCAGGACCTGGGACAGGGACTTCTTTGAATCTCAGTTTCTTCATTTGTAAAATGAGGATGGCACTATGTGTTTATTCTGCCAATGAATGAGCGCGCCTTCTACATGCCACAGCTTGTTTGACGATCGAGTTGACAGACTGCACGCAGCATTGGCACTTCAGACTGGGGCAGCAGCAGGCCCTCACCATGCCGTGGCCACCTCCGCTGTTACCATTGCCGTCGTCAGCATCATGTTCATCAGTGTCATTTTCACTCTTATCATTCTTGGCTCTCTCTCAAGAGGGGAAGGTGTTTGAATCGGTTCAGGCAGGAAGCCTCAAGAAGGGCTTGAGAAGGTCAAGCAGGTCATCCCAGAGAAGGTCACACACACATATGCACAGGGTTGGCCACTGCAAGGCACACATAAGAGGGACAAAGACTCTCTGGGATGTGGTGCTCAGGGGACACGTCCGGAGGATGCTGGGCAAAGGAGGGCCAGTACATTAGTTTGGTACAATAGAGGGCAAGAAGAGCAGTGGTCTAGACTTGGACAAAGTGAATGAGAGGTGTTGAGGGACAAAGGGAATAAATTAATTAGAAAAGTTGTGGGGAACAGTTTTTCCTCCTCACCCACTTGAAAGAGCTGGTGTAATCTGACAGTCACAATGATTCAGTCCAGTAGAGTTTGTCACAGTGATTAGAAGAAAGGACATAACAGGATCTTGGGCTGAGAAATGACGGGTAGAGCTTCACCTGACTCTTATGTGCTCCCTGTTTTGGAAAGAAGGGAAGAGGACATATCCTTCCCTTTGAGAATCATCAAGATAGGATAACAAATTCATAGAGATAAGACTGGGAAAGTAATTTGGACACACATTAAACAGGCTTGAGGAATTGGACCCTGATGGATGCTGGAAATATATTCACCCTAAAGCCATTTGTATACAGGAGAATCAGCGCCTAATTTATCAGTCCTGTGAATTTGGGTATTTATTTCCTATTTCCTCAAAGCAACTCACTGTGAGACTCACACATCAGTATATTAACTCTAGACACCCTGTGTGTGGTTTCTCTTCTGTTAATGACAGTGCCTCCCTATCAACTAAAAAGCAATTTTCTTCTAGTAAATCTTTTTCAGATAAATTAGTATGCCAAGAAATTAATCTAGTTATGAGTTAGTATTCAGCCATGAATTATTAAAGAGTTTCTGTAGAGGTTCCCGCCATTTCCACTAAGATTTTGCCCATTCCAGCTCCACAACCACTAAAGCAGCATCACCTGTCATTTCATGGAACATTGTTCTGATAGTCCAACCTGAGTTCTTACTTCATAACCTCATATCCTCCTTTTTTTTCTTTTGTGAACAGGATTCCCTTTCAATCTTGGTACTTTTAATTTGTATATATTAATGTGTTAGGTTTGACCTTTCTAAATGCAAAATTTTTCTTAGTTGCAAAGGAATTTCGTATGTTTAAAAACCTGTTTTGCAAAGTTAGTATTTAGCTTTTGAAAAAAAACAAATATTCGGCAACATCCATTATAACTCTATCAACGTTCTTTTTATCACTTTTTAAAACTCATCAATATATCATTTTTAGAAGAGTATAGAATTGTCTTATAAAAAACTTTCAGAGAAATATTTAGGTAAATTGAAATTTTAGGTCATCAAATTAAATATTTATGTAGAAGAGTTTGATACTGTGAAGAATCTGTGTGTTTGTATAGATAGACAGTAGAGCCTCTGTAACTTGACTATAACAAACTGGTCAACATGCAAAGGTGGTCAGCATAGGAAACTAGGCCTACTATATTGATATGTACATGTGGTGCTTATCTGTTCTGTGAAAATTAGGTCAACTTAAGGAGATGGTCAATGTAAGGAGGTAGAAAACTATGGAGGTTTTACTGTATATACAAATATACATATATACACACACATATAGAAATATATATTGTATATAATACAAACATTGTAATGTCATTATAGCTATATTCATATATGTCATTTAAGGTTAAATTTCCTTAAATTATCTTATCTTAAAATAGCATGTGACATAGATTAGGTAGCAGTAAAGTCTTTAAAAATCATTACTACAGACATTTCTTAAACATGACACAAAAGTACTAGTCATAAGTTTTTAAAGGCATATTATACTACATTAAAATTATAAACTTTTTTCATCAAAATATACCATAAAGATAACAAAAGGCAAGGCATGGATATGGAGAAGATATTTAAAATCTATAGATTCTATAAAGGAACCATATCCAAGCTACATTAAAAATAAATTAAAATTCCAGGCAGCGCCTGTGGCTCAAGGGAGTAGGGTGCCAGCCCCATATGCCAGAGGTGGCAGGTTCAAACCCAGCCCCAGCCAAAAACTGTAAAAAGAAAAAAATAATAAATAAATAAATTAAAATTCCTATAATTCAATAATAAAAAGACAAATTCAATTTAAAATGGGCAAAAGACTTGAACAGGCAATTTATAACTTTACAAAAGGAAAACAGCCAATGACTGTATGAAAAGAAGCTCAATCTCACTAGTCATCAGTGAAATGCAAGTTAAAAAACACATGAGATACTGTTATATACCCACCAGAAATGGCTCAAAGTAAAGAGTGATACTGCCACATATGACAAGATGTGGAGAAGCCAGAACTCACAGGTGTTGGTGATACAGTGTGGGAAAAGGTAGATCGATGCCCATTGTCCAATGACTCCTCCCCAGGCTTGACTCAACAGAAATGTGCAAATATTCAGTGGCAGTGTATTCTATATAACGGGCAGAAGACTACAGCCCATAGCTGTGCTCATATGGCCCATAAGATGGAAACGCTTTCTACATTTTTAGCAGGTTGATTAAAATAAAGAAGGAAAAAAATACATGATAAAGACTATTTGTGGTCCACAAAACCTACCAGTACTAACTGGCCTTTATCAAAAAATTACAGACCTTTGCTCTAGATCTGAAACTGGAAACAACAAATGTCCATCAACAAGAGACTAGATAAACTGTGGCGTATTTATATTACAGAAAGAATAGAGATGACAAACCATTGGTATGCCACAACATGACCGAATCTCACAAGCAAATGCTAAGAATGAGGAAGTAGGCATAAAAGAAAAGTACAGATCATATGCGTTCATTTATATAAAGTTCAAAAACAGACAAAAGTAATCTGTGATGTTAGAAGTCAGGGTAATGGTTACCTTCGTGTAAGGGATGGTTAATGGTACACAGAAGGCTTTTGAGGTCCTAGTTAATCATCTTCTTGATCTGGGTGTTGCTTATTGATATGTTCACTTTGTGAAATTTCATTGAATTATACACGATACACTTAACGATTTGTGCATTTTTCTGTAAATTGTTAGACTTTAATAAAAAATTATTAAAAAGCCATCACTATATAGGGAAAATAAAGCATCTGCCCCCACAGTGGAACTGCCAACTTCAAAGTGATCATCTTCTATCACTGGAAAACCATCTACTTATAGGCTTCTCACTATTGTTTATTGCCTTATCTACAGCTACCTCTTACTTTGATCAGACATGTATAGTGCCACTATTCCAGTATGATCACTTCAAAAATGGGCAGCTTTCTGATAGCCTGGCAGGAATGGCATCCACACATTACTAGAGCCTGGTAGTAGAAGGTGCTGAGCCTGGTGCTCTGAGTGTACTGCCTATTGGGCCTTCTGAAAGCCACAGAGGTAGGCGTAAATGCAATAAGTTTGGGACCAAGGAGGCATTTAAGATTTTTTTCATCCCATCAAACCATGTTTTTTCCCTTTTTTGTCAAGGGGGTGTTCACCGCCTAGAGTCTGTTGAAGAATATAACGAGCTGATGGTGCGGAATGGGGACCCTAGGATCCGTATGTTGGAGGTCTCCCGAGATGGCCGGAAGCACTCCCTCCCCCAGCTGCTGGATTCCTCCAGATCATCACAGGTCAGTCCAGGGCCACAGAGCCTCTGGTTCTCTTGCAACAGTCACCAATGTTTGGTTAAGGTCAGTAGAGCATGTTTCTAGCCCCTGGGTCTCCAGGCTATTTTCTTTCTTTCAAAGACCATAAGGGCTTGTGTGTTAAGAATTTCCCATCTATGCAGACCAGGAGTTTTTTGGGGGGAGGGGTAGAAAGAAATATAGAGTGATGCCGAGAAGCTAGAAAGAATTCAGCCTAATATTTGAAAATAATAGGGGGGAAAAATCCTTCATTGGATCCCAACATCATGATCCCCTTCATACTGTGTGTTTTGGAAACGAGTTGCTTTCAGTTGCCAAGAGACAATGGCGTCTCACAGTCTGTGGTGAACCACCGTTGCATGTTTAATAGGAGCGTCATGTGTCAGCATAACAACTGTGTGGGTGGGTGTGGACACTTGTGAGAGAGGGGGTGTGTGTGTGCATGTCCCCACGCCACACCGGGAGTCCAACCTATCAGCAGCCAGGATCACAGGGGTGCTGCAGAAAGGGCTGCTGCACATGATTGGTTAACATTCCAGAGCCTGTTCCCAGAAGAGCTCTTGTCTCCATAGCCCTACACGGGGCTCCTCCTAAATCATATTACCTTCAACCTGGTAGAAACTGGGCAGACAGTCGCATAACCAATTTGGGGGCAGACTTGGTCTCTAGAGAGTCGATATTTTTTGAGTCTTGGCATCAAGAGGAACTTTTACCATCTTGTCCCTAGACGTGGAGGATGATGTGGTGGCAACAACAACCATACAAGCTTGGAGAACCACAGATGGGACAGTTGTAAAGGACCTGGGTCCAACCCTTATTTTTAGTGTGTTGTGACCATTTTGCAAATGGGACGACTGAAAATTGAAGATGTTAAATATTTTGAGATATGCCCAAATCTCTGTGGAGTAAAGTACATCAATTGATATATGTCAGGATGAAATATTTGTGTTGCTTCTGAAGCTTTATACCTGACTAGGAGAATAAAAAGTGTCCATGTTTTAAAGGTAATTGCTGATCAGGCTGTGTCGTGTTGAATTCACCCAAAGGCAACTCAAGGGGATTTGGGGCACTGTTTGAAAAAGGAGAGGGAAAAATTGCCTAGACCCTCATTAAAAGTCATCCAGACTTAGGACTGAAGACAGATCTGTGATATGCTCAGAATGATCCACTTGGACCCCCGAAGTCAGGAGTTATCAGAATGTCCCAAGAGAGCAGAATCCTGAGGCTATTTGAGTTAGTAAGGGATGAGGGAGAGTTTACTGCTACCACAGACACGGACTAGCAATCAGGTGGTAATTTCTTAACTGACCTGCTGAGGAAACCTGACCATATTTATGGCCCCAAAACATCCATTTCTAACTAGGCTTTCAGGAATCAGAAAGCCCAGGCTAGGGTAAAGCATTTGTAGAAGAGAGGGTTTTTTTCTTTTTTTGAATTGTCCTCTGTCTTGTTATCTTTTCTTATTTTCTGCCCTTTTCTTTTTCTCCCAGGATTCACCCTTTTTTCTTGGTCTCTCTTCCTCCACTAAAAAGTACTGTCTAGACTAGAGCTAACCAAAACTTTCTGTAGCATTGGAAATGTTATATATATCTGTACTGGTTTTTGTTTGTTTAAGATAGAGTCTCACTCTGTCGCCCCGGGTAGAGTGCCCTGGAGTCATCACAGATAACAGCAACCTCAAACTCTTCCTCAGCTTCCCAAGTAGCTGGGACTACAGCCACCCATCACAACGCCCAGCTCGTTTTTCTGTTTTTAGTAGAGACAGGTCTTGCTCTTGCTCTTGCTCAGGCTGGTCTCAAATTCTTGAGCTCAAGTAATCCACTCAGCCACTCACTAGGATTATAGGCATGAGCCACTGAGCCTGGCTTTATATCTATACTGTTGAATATGACAACTCTATGTCTACTGAGCACATGAAAAATGGCAAGTAAGGAAATGTGTTTTCAATTTTAATTAATCTTAATTTAAATACTGACAGCACAGATGGCAGGTGGCTGCCATATTGGACAGCACAGGTCTAAAAAGTTCAAGGGGACCCTGAAAATTGATCAAGAGACCAGTGAAGCATGCAGGCCTTTGGTGCACGTAGGGTCTCAGAAAGGAGATACATGATGGGAGCAAGGCTTCCTATAGGAGTTTACATACCCATCTCCGTATTCGAGGGTTGAGAAAACCCTGGGCCCCATCTGGCCATCTCTACAGTGGTTTCAGTAAAAGGGTAATAACCTTGCCAAGCCCACGTCATGTTTTTAAAGAGTCAGTGTCTGAAAGGCCAATGTTGTTGGCAGATATTTTTTAAAGTTGCAAAATAGAATCGTCCTAAAACTTCCAGGAATATGAAAATACCATTGGCGGACGTCTCATTTCTCTGTTTGTGTGCAGCACACACAAATTAAGGATAAAACTCCTTCTGTGATGTCTCTTTTCACATACTAAACATGAAGCAGTTTATTTTTTGGCTCATGCTGGAATATCTGCACCATTTAAGAGGTTTATTATTCTAAGAAGAATAGCAAGGGACTAGATTGTAGGAACACTTTAGCAACACAGTCATTTCGTCTCTTGCTAACATTGTAATTAGTGCAACCTCCTCACACACGTGTATATTGGGGGGGACAGATGTGAAAAGGGGATGGCAATTTGAGCTGCTGTGTGTCAGGAAGGGAAAGTGTGGCTTCTGGGAAAATATTTTATTTTCCAAATGTGAGGATTAAAACTAAAGCTGCTGCCGTCTCTCAGTGGGATGTTTTATGTGGAATAACAGTCGTCTGGGTTTGTGGTTAGGGTTTTATAAGAAATCAGAGCTTGCTGAGTTTTTGAGTGAGTGAATTAAGCTTAAACTGGTGAGGTACTTTCTAACCATGATTGTGAACTTGGGACAGGGGTAGGAGGCGGCTTCCAAGGGAGGGCTCGGTCACCTGGTAGTCGTCCTCCATCACTGAGGCCTTTCTGGAATGAGCCAGACTCCATTCCAGAAGCAGGATCCGTGTGATGTGGTTGAGGAAAGAGCAACACATGGTGCTCGTGGTCTCCAAGCAGCTCTCATGTGGGGGAAGAAGGCACAGCCAGAGGGGGCTATTCCTCCAATATTGTTCATAATAACCTTCCCTTAAGCCAACAGACCAGAGGAAAATTGTTGTCTAACCCAAGTGACAACTGTGATTTCTGAAGTCTGAGTATATTTGTATGCCATAGACCACAGCAGAGTGAATGAGAATCTCTCTGACTATGCCATGTCCTGACTCTTAGGAATACCACATTGTGAAGAAGTCTACCCGCTCCTTAAGCACCACTCAGGTGGAATCTCCTTGGCGGCTCATTCGACCATCCGTTATCTCGATCATTGGGCTGTACAAGGAAAAAGGCAAGGTGAGCTCTGCCACAGAGGACTCTGTCCTCTAGGTGAATGTTAGCACATATGTTTTCTAATAAAAGATCAATAGTTAAGGAAGGTTACTAGCACTTGATTCTCCTACCTCCTGTTTTTTCGTATGTGTCCATGTAAAAGAGGATGTGTGCTGGTCATACTCTCTTTTCTCTCATGCATGAGGAGTCACCAGCCCCTGGCTGCCAGGGCAGAATGGAGGGTAGAAAGAATGACCACTACCTTTTACCTCCACTGAAAGAAAAGCAGACCCTGCAGCTACAAGGAATACTCTCAAGTCATCCTTTTGAGTAAATTTCATGGCATTGCCATTATTATAAAGCAAGAGACTTGGGTAACTTGATATCATACAAATATCAAATATCAAAATTTCCCTTTTGCTGTCACACAGAATTGAAAGATTGAAACAAAAGAAAAAAATGCTGTTACTGGATAGTGGGAAATGACTCTCCTGAGCTATTTAGTTGATTTGTATGAAATTGCCATTCTTAGAGGTCAAAGATTGTCAAATATTGAGAATTTTATACTTTCAACCTAAAAATTTCTCCTTTTAATATACTGTGTGGCTAGTATAACACAAATAGATCTGAGAAGGGAAGTGGGGGAGGGAAATGGCCAAGTTGAATTTCCAGCTGGTTGATTAGTTTAACCATGAGCCTGTCTGGGAAGGACATTTCAGTTAAATGCTATGCTGGGACAGATACCCTCAGTTAAATGCTATGCTGGGACAGACACCCTTAGTTACATACTGCAAGCAACCTGGACTTCCAATCTGCTTTGGATATAGGGCCTTGGCTTTAGCATTGCTGGAGGTCGAGACTGCATTCGGGGACAGATGGGAATTTTTGTCAAGACCATTTTCCCAAACGGATCAGCTGCTGAGGACGGAAGACTTAAAGAAGGTAGGAGAAAGACTCTTGGTTATCCTCAGAGACAGTGAGCTTTAATTCCATGAGATTCTGCCTTTTCACAAGATGTAGAGCAAGTGGGAGTCTGGTAGACCTGGGTTTAGTCCAACCTTACACATGAGGACCTTGGATGGGCAACATGACTGCTCAGCTGTAAACTTGGAATATCAATACCTACCTTGAAGAGTGGGTGTGAGGATTAAATGGCAAAATAAGTGGAAAGTGGCTTCATATTTTCACTGATGTTTTTAAGTGTCTGCTTGGTCCTTCATCAGCTTCTTGGCCTTGAGTATTCATTCAAGTTTGCAGTCCATTTTTGCTTCAGGGCCGATGTGCAGGCAGAGTATCTGATCATTAGTAGATATTTAATGTCTTACACTTGAAATTAACCAGCACGTAGTTTGAGTCCTAAGTGAACATCTTTTACATGCTCCATAACACCTACCATGTGCAAATATACATGACAAGTGCTCCTGCATGCAAAGTAAAGCAATATTAAAGGCCAGGTGTGGTGGCTCAGGCCTATAACCCTAGCACTCTGTGAGGCCAACACACAAGGATTTCTTAAGCTCAGGAGTTCAAGACCAGCCTGAGCAAGAGTGAGACCTCATCTCTACAAAATAGAAAAAAATTAGCCAGATGTAGTGGTGGGCCCCTATAATCCCAGCTACTCGGGAGGCTGAGGCAGGAGGATGGCTTAAGCCCCAGAAGTTTGAGGTTGCTATGAGCTATGATGATACCACTGCACTCTAGCCAGAGCAACAAAGTATGACTCTGTCTCAAAAAAGAAAGAAAAGAAAAGCAATATTGAGGCATGCCAAGTTCTCCCTTGCAAATAAAAATTTTTAAATGTTTAAATAAATGATATTTTTTGTGCTTTAAACACTTACAAAGCATTTTCACATATTTATATTATTTCACTAATTGTATCACACACCTATCAAGTAGCACTTTGGAGTGGCCGGTTTACAAATAAGAAAAGTGACAAGCAGAAATGCTTAATGACTAGAAATTTGTCCCACCCTCAGTAAACAGGAGAAATGCAATTTAAACCCAAGTTCAGTTCACCTCCCACCTTACTGCTGCTGCCTTGTTTAAACACAAGATTGGTGACTCATCTGCCTTCTTGAACATAGGATATTTGAGAAAATAAAAGTTGAACAGGCCAAAGTTTCCTTTACAGACACAGAAGCTGCTTTAAATACAGAGAAAATCTTCCTAAGTATATATTTATGTATCTGTATATTTACTATGCAGTATTTATCTGGATTAAAATTATATTTTTATAAAGCAAAATTACCAAAAAGTTAAGAACATGTTTTAAATAGCATTCACCAGAGCAAGAATACTGATTTTTCTTTCCCTTATTAATACACCTCCTTCATGAAATGTAGTACTTAAATTAGAATATTTCTTAAAAAAAAAAAGCCAATAATTGCTTTTTCCATTTTAAGACACATACACGAAAAAATTAGAATATTTCTAGTTACCGTTCAACAGTGCTGTGACTGTTTAATTCAGTTGACCCAAACTGTAGGTACTGTGGTATTGTAGTAGTTTGGTTTTTCTTTGCACTGATAAGAGAAAATTAGAGTCTCCCTTTTTTTTAGGCAGAGCAACCATGGAATCCTGTATGCTAATGATAAGACGTGACCAGGCTTCATGCTTACATGGCAGAATATTTATTTCTCTCTCTTGGAGGAAGGGTTCACTCCCAAGTGATGCTTGTGTCACGTTTCAGAACAATATAAAATTCTAGCAGTGTGTTTTTGTAATGGATGTGCCATGCATTCACTTGATTGAAATTCATCCTGCAAGGCTGGTAAAATGGAGCAAAATGGGGGGAAAATCAATAGTGAAGAAAGGTTAATAGCATTTGATTCTCCTACATACTATTTCTTCATATGTGTTCATTTACAAGAAATGTAAGTTGTTGGAATGGATTTTCAACCTGTTGAGTGATATGTCTTTAAAAGAAAATCTCGTATGCATTTTAAGAGTGTGCACGATCTTTTGAATGTTTGCTCCTTTTTCCATGTGGAAACAACCCAGAAATATAAGCCTCCTCACCCAAATGAGTAATTGGTTGTGGGGATTTTTAAACAGAGATTACTTCACTTATTCTATAACTTCTGTAATTGCATTAAAGAGAGGCCACATGACCAACACCCAGGGCATTATGACATTTTTATAAGTCGTCCACAGTATTCCTTTGGTATGTGCTCTGTGTGCTCCTGGGAGTGGCTGTCGATAGGAAGTGAAAATATGTGTTCTTATGCCACTTTGCAATTTCTTATAGGTGTTCAAAGTCCCTCTCCTGTACTTCACTGCTGTGCAAAGTTCATCGTTCTTCTCTCTGGGGCATCTTCATAGTATTTTCTTGGTTTGTTTTTTTTTTTTTTGCAGTTTGGCCAGGGCTGAACCCACCACCCTCAGTATGTGGGGCCAGGGCCCTACTCACTAAGCTACAGGCACTGCCCTTCATAGTGTTTTTGATGAACTGTTACCCCAAAAAAAAGCCCATGTCACAAGAGTGCTAACCAGAAACAAGCTCTGATAAGTCAACAGGGTGTCCGAGTCCTTTTCTGTTCCTAGCAGATACTATCAACAGCTTGAGAAATGACCTGACTATACCTTTCTAGGACTGAAGATAATAAGATAGCTGTCGGGGGTGGGGAGGCGCGTGAGTGTGGGCATGCACTCGCGTTGCCCCTTCACAACTGCCCTGCTATAAACTCTGAGCTACAAGCCTGTAGTAACTTGCTAGGTTAATGACACAGAACCAGGAACCCCATCCACGAGACCCAGCGTCTAGACTATTTCTGGAGATGGGGCTGCCATTTCTTAATAAAACCTCAGCAAGTTTTTTGTCTTCAACATTAAAACAACTTTCCATGTGCTATGATGATTCTCTGGCCAGGGGAGCTTGTCTTTCTGCAGATTCAGGAGTGGCTTCTCAAATGTTACATGTTCATGCTTCATTGCCATTGGCTTTAAGTTTTTGAAAATGACTATGAAGAATGGCTTTGGAACTCAGTTTTTGCGGTCTGATCTCTAAACACAGGACATCTCTTATCAAACATGGTTGTTTTAATTGCAGATTGAAATACAGAAGCATTGCAAAAGTATATGTGTTGTCAATTGTCCCATTTGTGACATTCCTGGGAGCTAAGCTAATGAAAGTGGATTGGAACAATAAAGGTCATTTGTAGAGTGGTAAATCAGGGACCCCTCCTAGGAGTGACTGAGCAGTTAGATTCCAGGAAATCACTGGTTAATGTTAATGTAATTCTCCTGTTTGATCACTAGGAGATGAAATCCTAGATGTAAATGGAATACCAATAAAGGGCTTGACGTTTCAGGAAGCCATTCATACCTTTAAGGTAACAGCATTCTTACTGACCTCCTTCCGCCTCCTTGTTTGCCTGCCTTTATTTCCTCCTGGGGTGGGTTTGGTGAGACTTTGTTCACCCTTTGACATTAGGACGGTCTGAATCTTCCAGCTCACCTTTTTTTCCTTGTTTTCCCAGCAAATCCGGAGTGGATTATTTGTCTTAACAGTACGCACAAAGTTACTGAGCCCCAGCCTCACGCCCTGCTCGACACCCACACACATGAGCAGATCCAGCTCCCCAAACTTTAACATCAGCAGGGGACCTTCCCTGGGAGGTTCCGAGGACGGCAGTTCCTTATCTCTGGGCCGGAAGGCCCCTGGGCCCAAGGACAGGATTGTCATGGAAGTGACACTCAACAAAGGTGATACCAGCTTTTCTTCTCTCACTTTGCATTTGAAACCTGTTCTTAAGTCATTTTTTTTTCTCATTTTTCTATGATTTCTTCATTTGGAACAATCTGCTATCAAAAGGGGGTATTCTCCATGCAGACAATAGGATCAAATGTAGAGATTCTAGTTAACTTCAGTTACTTTGGTCAAAGTGAAGGAAACTTACCAATAACCCAGAGCTCTCTAAGCAATCCCAGGTGAATCACTGTGCCTCGGAGACTCGTGTTAGAAAACCTCACTGATGCGCTAAAGTCTAGGCTAATACAAAATTTTAAAGAACTAAAATTATAGTTAGGAATACAGTTAACACCAGTAACTAGACATCATGGGTGACCACCAAATCTTAATACTTTTCATCTTTGTTTCCTTTTCTTCCCTACTTTAGAAATGAGATGAAAAATAACCAAGAGGTTAGTTACTAAAAAGAAAGGGGAAAGAAAGCTTCAAGTCGTGTATCCAGAACAAAAGCAGTACTTATACTTTGCCTGTTTCCAAAAAAGGTTCGAGAGGTTCTTTAGACTAAGCAGAGTGGGTCCCTGGACACCGCATGGCGCGGGTTAATTCCCGATTTAGCCATACGCTCACATCGTTAACAGACATGGCAGTAAACGCAGGATTCATGTTCTGAGTCAGGACCAGAAATAAATGGGTTTGGGCCTGAATAAAAACTCAGTTTCAAATAAGTTGTGCACTTTTTTCTGGTTACTGTGTAAATTTTATTTTTGCTTTCTTTGCATGCTGCCTCTCCCAGAGCCCAGAGTTGGACTGGGCATTGGTGCGTGCTGCCTGGCCCTAGAAAACAGTCCTCCGGGCATCTACATTCACAGCCTTGCCCCAGGATCAGTGGCCAAGATGGAGAGCAACCTAAGGTTAGACGCATACCTGGTCGTAGAGGGTTCCGGTGTCTTCATGAATGTGCAGAATCACACACGTAGGATGTCTGCTCTGTTACATTCCTTTGAGGGATGCTACGGCTCTGAGTTATTCCAGTCATATAGCTGAGACCACAATTAGTACACATAGCATATCCCAAAGTGAGAAACACATGTAAATGCAATTTGGTCAAATCAAAGAACTCTGGACCTTGGCTTCTCTACTTGTTTTTTCCTTTCCGGACTCAGAAGTTTAATTTCAGAAACTTGTCATTGCAACTCTATACAGATATCTATGATTATCTCAGTATTTTCTTTCATTTTATATTCGTTAATGTAATATTCATATAAAAGAATGGAACTGCTCATAATGGTTCAGAACCACTGGGTGCAAGGGAGCTCTGAACCTCTTCCCTTGACTGGGAGGCCTTTTATTAAGTATTATCTCTTGAGCTTCTGCTGCTGCTTTCATTCCTTTTTGAACACTGATGTCTACATGCCTATTGTTGAAAATCACTGAGTATCTGGTTTCTTAATCCAGAGAGTTGAGTTATAGCATGGGTATTCTGTTTATATAAGAGATTTCTAAATGTTCTGTTTTGTTAAATAGTAAGTGTAGTGGGTCCATGCCTACCTAAATGTCACAAGAATGTACATGGGTCACGCAAAGCACTCTGTCCAAACAGTATCACCTTTCTCCCCTATAAGCTTCCAAGTCCTTTAGCAGTTAAGGAATTGTTAAAATGCCATTCATTGATTTGCCATTTTGGGGTCCAGTTAATAGCTTGTATTACGTTTTTAGTTAATCATCAGAGTGAATTTCTATATAAAAAATTTAGCAAATCATCCAAAGTACATTAAAGAAAATATACTTTTAGAACCCAAGGAAAAAAGTTCTTTAATGACATCCCAGGATGATGTTTCTTTCTTGAATGGTTCCATATGTCCGGAGCCTGCCAAATGAACATTCTTCAGACTCCATATAAAGAGTCTTTGTTCACTCCTACTGAGTTCTCTCCCTATAATTTCAAGTCAAAATGGGCAACTTGTCCCCAATTTCTCATTTGTCCAAATTTGAGACGTTTTTACAAATTCTTGGGTAACCTTTGAGCTTCAGATATTTCCTCCTTAAATTATATTACAATAATCATTACAAGATGGTAGGAAGAAAGAAACCAGTGGTGGTCGTGAGGCCATCCATGATGATTGAGAGTCAGACAGAACCAAGTTAGTTGAACAGTGTGTGACACAAGAGTGACCTCTCTGAGCCTGTGGCCTTATCTACATAATGGGAATAATTATACCTGTTGAGAGTGTTGCTATATAGATTGCTTTATAAGGTGGCTGGTACCACTGTGCTCAAGAAATGGGCACATACCCTCTGCCATTTGTTGTCCTTATTATCAATTTTATTTAACTTTACTACTTCTAAAAGTGCCCAGAGATATGCATAACCGCCTTTGCCAATTTAAAATCTAATGTGTTTAAATGAATGTGTGGCTTTTTTTATACCCATGAAAAGATGGAAGGATGGCATGTGCTTCTTTAAAGTATTCAGAAAAGATTTTGTATTATAAACAACTCCCAGAAGCAAAGCTTTTGTAGCTTTTAAAAGGCTGGCTGCTAACACAGAGTGTGGGTGTGTTGCCCTCCCTAGCCGTGGAGATCAAATCCTAGAAGTGAACTCCATCAACGTGCGCCATGCTGCTTTAAGCAAAGTCCACGCCATCTTGAGCAAATGCCCCCCAGGACCCGTTCGCCTTGTCATCGGCCGGCACCCTAATCCAAAGGTAAAGTATTTAATCGTGTTCTGAATATGGGGAGACCACATGGCTATTTGTCCAGCCACAGTGATGCACATTCCTGAGATGACACATCTTTGGTGAGAGGGTTCACCCAGCTGGGGATGGGCAATCAGCCTATGGTGGCTGGTACATGTGGGAAATGGATCATTGATCTGGACTTGGTTTTCTCATGCTCAGAAAATTGTATTAAAAAATGTTGTCAGTGTTATTTGGTAAATCTGAAATTTGGCCTGGTAGAAAGTAGGAATGCTGAATTCTAAGTAACCGCTACTGGCTGTTTAATCTCCTGCAAGATATTTATCCTCTTTAGGTTTTTGCAACAATAGAATCTGAGAGCCAGGGGTCAATCTGTATGAATCTCTCACTTTCAAGACAAGACAGCTCTTTTTACCCCAGTCTTTTGTTTGCCCACATATTGGAAATTCTCTCATCTTTAATGCTAAGTAATTAATTAAATTTTAGAACAGGTTCAGTGGAATTTAAAGCTTCTTTGATTAAGCAATGAGAATGAATGAAGATCAAAATAGTATAAAAATAATTTTTAAATAGTTGAAAAGATAACTTCTGAGAATACAACTTAAACTCAGATCATACACTTAGTTCACTTAAACCAATGACTTATTTACATTTCTATAGAATTTCTGGAATGCAAAGTCTTTTAGATTTTTTTATTGTATCTTTTAATAACATAATAAAAATTATCATAAAAGTTAACCAGAACAATTTAATCTTATTTTGCCTGTCACACAATTACCTGTGGCTATGTAACAGCTTACTCCCAAACTTAAATTTTAGATGAAACAAAAATGAAAGATATCCCATGCTTATGGATTGGAAAAATTAATAGTAAAAATGACTATACTATACAAATCTGTGTTTAGATTCGATGTAATCCCTACCAAACAATCAACATTTTTCACAGAATTAGAAAAAACAATCCTGCAATTCATAGGGCACAAAAAAAGACCTGAAATACCCAAAGTAATTCTGAGAAAAAGGAACAAAGATGAAGACATCACATTATCGGACTTCAAATTATATTACAAGGATGTAGTAACAAAATACCATGGTACTGGTATATAAACACATAGGTTGGGGGGGGAAGTGCCTTCAGAGTCAAAGAGGAACTTTTCCTTCTTTTTTTCCTTCTTTTTTTTTTTTTTGAGACTGGTTCTCTGTCACCTGGGCTAGGTTGCCATGACCTAAGCCTCCCAAGAAGCTAGGGCCACAGGCACCCACCACAACACCCAGCCAATTTTCTTTTTCTATTTTTAGTTGAGATGGGGGTCTCACTTTTGCTCCAGGTGGTCTCGAACTTCTGACCTCAAGTGTTCGAGACCCTTCAAGACCCTCCCAGCTTAGCCTCCTAGAATGCTAGCATTACAGTCATGGGCCACCGTGCCTGGCCAGAGCTTTTCCTTCTTAATGTTCATTTGACAGTTTGTTGAGTCAAAAAAATACCCATTGACCTTATCAAATGACTATCCCACACAATTTAACTAAATGAAAACAAGATAAAACCTGGCTTTTCAAACCAATTTCTTATTTGCAAATGTTACTTTAGGTAGTTTTTGCTTCCAAACACCATGATGGAGAACTTATTGGTTGAGTTTTATCAAAATCGTGATGGATCCTATATTTCTGTGTGGTGGACTAAGTCCTCAAGACCAAATGTTTAAATTCATGCTAGGATCTTTTCCATTAACTACTCAGACAGGTGCTCCCAAATCTAACTAAACACCATAAATACACACTCAAATTCTCCCAGCCATGACTTTCAGCTTACATTCACATTTTCCAAAACTGGTTTTCCTTGTTCTGCATGACAGGGAAGAGGGAAGCTTCTTCAAGTCTAATGTTAGCAGCTTAGCCATAGGTACCACTGGCCCACGTAACCCTGGTACTGAACCCGAGGAGTCCCTAGTGGTAAACTGGGATGGGTGTGGAGGTCGTGAAGCAGGCAAGCTGCCAAGCAGCAAAACAATGGAACAGAGAGCCTGTCCTTCCCTGTCCGCCTCCAACCAATGTAAGCCAAATCATCAACTCTTATCCTGTATTAAATTTATAACCTAAACATTTATTAGCTTCCACTGGTACCAAGCAATGTCAATATTCCTGGTCTACACAGATGAATTAGAATATATCTCTGCTCAAGAAACTACAACCTAACCTGGAGGGGTTCTTAACCCAAGGTCCACAAACCCTTATAGACCTTATGAATTATACAAATTTAGGTATGTGTGTGCATTTATAGATGCAGCCAATAGCTTGCATTGAGGTCTCTCTCATTCATGACCCCAAAAATCATTTTGTTAAGGTGTAAAGACATTACTGTTAGACAAATAAAAAAGATGGGACCTGGTTTACAAAGTGGCCACTGCCTCAGTCTAAACCATTCTGGACCTAACCAGAATACTTCTATAATCTAGGCCTAAGAGCACACTCATTTTTTCTTAGCATCGGTATCACACTGTTGACCCACTCTGAACTTGCAGGTAATTATAATCTCCGATTGTTGGCCTCACTGTCATTTGGTTGTATCTCTTCTATACTTGTACTTTGCTTTAAATTTTTTTTTTTTTTTGAGACAGAGCCTCAAGCTGTCCCCCTTGGTAGAGTGCTATGGCATCACAGCTCATAGCAACCTCCAACTCCTGGGCTCAAGCGAGTCTCCTGCCTCCGCCTCCCAAGTAGCTGGGACCACAGGCGCCCACCACAATGCCCAGCTATTTTTTGGTTGCAGCTGTCATTGTTGGTTTTGGGCCCAGGCTGGATTTGAACCCGCCACCTTAGGTGTACGTGGCTGGCACCTTAGCCACTTGAGCCACGGGTGCCAAGCCACTTTAAATTTTTTTGTAGCTAACCATAGGACATATTAAATCATAACTGTATACATTTATAGAGTACAAAGTGATGATTGAAATACAACATGGAATACATAAATCAAACTAACATAACCATCTGCACACCATTTTAAGAGTAACAAGTCTATGCCAAGAGATCTTATAGGTGCCCCATATGTCTCACCTGATATTTCTCGATGGCATCACCTAGGGGCTCTTAGTGCTGTTCATTTGCGGTACTGGTTCTCTCCAGTACAAGTAAGTGCTATCAGGCTATGGCTCCCATCTGGGCTGAGTATGTGACATTAATGATACTTTGTGTTTGGACAAAGATCACTATGGGACTGATTCAAAATCTACTCCTCAACTTTTTTTCAGGTTGTTTTATCTATATGCATTCTCAGAAATGTCTTATAGAAAAATGTTTTAATAACTATCATTAACATAAAACCAAATCCCACTTCTGCTTTTTTTCCCATTTTTTTTTCTACTTGTCACTCCCATGTTGTTCCTTTCTGTTCTGTGGGCCCGGTGCTTCTTTAAGGATCTGCTTTACTTTGATCCACTGCTGTCCCCATGGCTCCCTTTGTGTCACTATTAATAGCAATTTGAGAGCGGTTCTCAGCTCCCTCCAGAATCTCCACTTGGATTCTACCACCCACATCCCTCCTTTCACCTCAAGAAGCAGGCAGTAGGCTGTGGCTGACCTGATACATCCCTCAGCAACATCAGAGAAAATTAAGTTTTCAGTGGTTTGCAGTCACTGGAGTCAAGGCATGTCTGACTTCAAAATCCTTTCCAACATGGGTCATGATTTTTTTTAGCAGTTCAGTTCATCTCAGCCCAAAAACACATGCATATTTTGCCAATACAATCAAACATCAAAATGGCATTTCAGTGCAAAGCACAATAATCCTGGTGGACTGGTGGTCTGTGATCCCATTGAATCCGCAGGTTGGTTCATGTTTCTAGCCGCGGTGAAATGGTCTTCTGTGATAGTGTTGGAGCTGTGTCCAGCAAAACCAGATTTCAGTGTTTGTTTGACTGGATTTCATGTTTCTTCTTAGGTAAACATGGTGTTCTTAGTTGTAACATCATACTCTATTTTTCTTTTGGTCAAGATTCCATTTTATGTTTAATGTATTTTCGTACCACTTATCCCAGCATTTCATGCCAGTAGTACATTTTGATACTCAATGTATGTGCTTCCTTAGTTTTCGTGTTGTTCCAAGAGAAATACCACAAGGATTTTCTTTTCTCTGCTTCTCATAATGTCTGGAGCAGTGGCTGCCCAGTTGGGATATTTAAACCTTTAGGTCTAGTTGGGCTGAGATTTGGACCTGCTAGGATAGCAACTTCTAGCTTATGTTAGATTGAAGAAAGTAATAGACATCTGTTTTTCTCCTCAAAAGAACAGTTACAAATATCGAAAGTCTAGTATCAGGAAAAATAGCAACCACTGTTTAAGCTGGTATTTTCTCTGGCTTATTTAAACAAAATTATTCTTTACTTTGCAGAGGGGCATGTGTGTACAAGTGTATATGCCTGTGTGCATACTTTATTCCTGTGGAGCCCACTATAAAGTATTACATAAAGGCCATTGTGTGATCGTGATTTATCTGTTATGTTAAAATATTATACTGAATCCTGTATAGAAATATTTACTTAAGACAGATTGCTCTGGTTATCCAAATATTAGTTATGATAAATATTATTTTAAGACACAAAATTACCATCCAAAGTTTAAAATATTCTTACCTTTGAAAAAGAAACTATAAATTTTCTTACTACTTTTAAAAATATCACGTATTTTAGCATATGCGAGGCTTAAAACAAAATCTTCCCATGAATAATAACAGTGATGGATCACAACTGAGGGGGAAAAGCCATGAATGTGCCATGATACTAATAAATAGAGAAGGAACAGAAGGGTTACAAAATCACTGCTTTGGAAACTTCCAGAATAATAACTGATTCAGGCAAAAATAATGAATGAACATAAAATCACAGGGTAAAAATACGTTGGGAAGCAGGATATTTATATATTCTCAAACTATTTATTCACAGTTTACTCATTGATGGCTGAAAAACAAAAATCCCAGTGGAGAAATCTGACAAATTCCATCCTAATCAAGAGATCAAAGTTATCATGAATGATGAGACACAGTGACTCTGAGGGCCCCTGGATGTGCTGAGAAGGAAGCCATTTGTGTAGTTTTTCTGCCAAAAAAAAAAAAAATGCGCAATCTGAATCTAAGCATGAGGAAACTATCAGACAGACCCTAATTGTGGGTGGGGATTGGCCTGGTTTCTTCCAAAATATCAGTATCATGAAAGACAAAGCCTAAGGAGCTGTTTCAGATTAAAGGAGACTAAAGACACATGACAAGTAGATCCTGGATTGTATTTTTGAATTGCCAAAAACAATTTTTTCATGAAGTATTGCTATTGATCTGTGACAGTCTGCTACAGGTCCGCAACAAGATGAACTCGCACCAGAAGGTAAATCGGTTACATCACTATGCACACCATTAGTTCGCCTGACATTTTTTTCCCTAGCAAGATACTGTTGATGAAGAAAGCTGTGTACTAATTTGCATTCTGGGGGAAAGTCCTTATCTCATCACAGGCTGGTGTCAGACTTTCTATAAACTACTTCCAGCCTGCAGACACACTCTGAATAGCACTTGTAAAGAACCGTGTTGGAACAATTGATCAAGTCAAAATATGGAATGTGTATTAGATGGTCATCAATGTTAAAAATATCTTTTATTTCATAATAGAATCATGCTCATTTAAGAGAATGGCTTTGAGGCTGGGCTTACTGGCTCCCACCTGTAATCCTAGCACTCTAGGAGGCCAAGGTGGATGGATCGCTTGAGCTCAGGAGTTCGAGACCAGCCGGAGCAAGAGTGAGGAAAAATAACATAGCCAGGTGTTCTGGTGGAGTACCTGTAGTCCCAGCTACTTGGTGGGCTGGGGTAAGAGAATCACTTGAGCCCAAGAGTTTGAGGTTGCTGTGAGCTATGACAACCTAGCACTCTACCAAGGATGACAGAATGAGATTCTGTCTCAAAAAAAAAAAAAAAAAAGGGAGAATGTCTTTGTTTTTAGATTACATGCTAAAGTATAGGTGAAGAGTCATGATGTCTGGTTTAGTCAGAACCTGAAACTCTGTGTCTCTCTGTGTGTGTGTGTATAGAGGATATGTGTGTAAATGTGGCAAAATGTTAAAAATTAGTGAATCTAGGCTCGGCGCCTGTGGCTCAAGTGGCTAAGGTGCTAGCCACATACACCTAAGGTGACGGGTTCGAATCCAGCCCAGGCCTGCCAAACAACAATGACAGCTGCAAAAAAAAATAGCCGGGCATTGTGGCAGGCACCTGTGGTCCAGCTACTTGGTAGGCTGAGGCAGGAGACTCGCTTGAGCCCAGGAGTTGGAGGTTGCTGTGAGCTGTGATGCCACAGCACTCTACCAAGGGTGTCGTAGTGAGACTCTGTTTCAAAAAAAAAGAAGAAGAAGAAGAAAAATGAATTAGAAGTGAGTGTTCCAGAGAGAGAGGCAGGTATCACCCACACTGGTAATCACAGTACCCGAATGCTTTGCATATTGAACTTGGGAACCTATTAAAGGTCTTGTTATACATACAGCGTTTGAAGCAATCCACAGCCCACCCTCTGTTCTCACCTGTCCTGAGCTCTTGCTTCAGAGGATGGTCACAATCTTTGACCCCATGGTTTGCCTCTTTGTCTGCACTCAACTCTCACTCTGGTTCTTCCTACTTTCATTGGGGGAAATTCTAAACCCATCTAATTTGTGCTTTCTGCTGAAAATCAGGTTTCTGAGCAGGAAATGGATGAAGTGATAGCACGCAGCACTTACCAGGAGAGCAAAGAGGCCAGTCCCTCTCCTGCCTCAGGTACAGTACCTGCATGTTTTCATTCAACATTCAGTAGTTTCTCATGACACTTCCCCCCCTCCTCCCCAGGGCCCTCCCAGGAGGCGGTGTTGGGCTCTCTATAATGACCAGGGCTGCCGAAAGTATCTGTCACCGAGAGTCTGTGCATTCTCTTGGCTGCTCCTTCTGTTTGGGGCAGTTACTTAGTGTCATTAAAGCTATAATCATGCACGATGCTTCCTATACAACTTTCAAATAATTTGCAAAAGTGACTTAGCATTTCATGTGTTTCTTCATCTGAAATGCTACAGGATCTACGAAAGGAAAACAATAACCAAAATATCAGATCGGCAGTTTGGTAGATGCAGGCTACATTACCCATCCAAAAGCCGAGATTTCTTTACATGAATGTAAAAGTTTCAATTCAGAGAGGGTAATACAGACAGCAAGAATCCGGAGTTCCCTTTCTTAAGTGGAAAAGTTTGGGCAGAGGAAGATCAAGATAGTCAGAATTTCATATGAATTTAAAATTAAACATGGTGTTAAGCTTTAAAACTAATGTTTCCCGATGCATGGAAGCCTAAAGGGAGCCTTCAGAACATTTCTGAGCTCGAGATTTACTGATGTTCAGAATGATGTCCAGAAGGAAAAGGAACTGAGCTGGGAGTTACTGGCTGTCAGAGGAAAAGGCAGGCACAGGGGTTTTTGGCAACCATAAAATACCTTGATTATCTGCATTCATAATGAATGTATTTAAACTGGGCATGGCCATAATAGGCTCTTTATTCAACCAGTTCGTTATCCTGACCTGCCTGAAAGCTGTGCTTTCATAATCGCACATTGCCACTCTGTCATTTATAAAAGATTTCAGTAAGCCGTGATCCTATGCCCAAGGTCTCTTTTGCTCATGGCATAGAGTTTAAAGTCCAAATTCTGAACCTCTTCATCCTTTAGTTAAAACCTAGATATTCAGCCCTCTCCTTTTTTCTCATGAGTTCCTTAGGTGATATTCATTTATTCATTCATCCTTCAGTCTTTTCAGAAAATATCACCAATAGACCAGCTCTAGGGTCCAGCACTGTGAGGTCAGATTGGTCAACGTCTCTGCTCTGTAGATGGTTAAACAGTTGAAGAAGGGAGATGAGACACATCCACCCATAATAAAATTATATCTGTGTATGGAAATTGATATGTGGGTAGGATCAAATACTTTGGAAAATCAGAAAAAGTAATTCCTTCCAATTGAAATCATCATGTGGGTAGCAGCGTCCAAGTTAGGGCTCAAAATGTCTGCAGAATTGTGGCGGGGGATGAGGATGAGCTACCCCGCTAGACAGAACCCATGTCCACACCTGTGCACTCCCTCAGTGCCAGTCAAGCAAAGAGAGTTTTGTTTAATATGTTTGACTTATCCTTTTCTGGTTAAGGGTATCAGCCTTGTAATTTGAGCTTCATTGTTTTGACAATATGGTGAATTTTCCTCCCAACAGGTACCCCTTTGAAGAGTCCCTCTCTTACAAAAAAGGTGAGTCAAGGTATACTGCTACCTACCTCACTCGGCTGGACCACAAACCAATTCCTGGAGCCCAGGAGTCAAGCCTGAGGACCCAATCCTACTATCTACCAGGGGGGTCATTTTTGTCACTTCATGCAGGAAATAGTAACAATGCCCACTTGATAACAAATACACAAATGTGTGTTTCTTTTATTAAATATTCAGGAAAAGAATGGAGTGACAGAACAAAAGGACTGAACTATAGTTTGAAAAATAACTTTTCAAACTACTCTTTAATAACCTGACTCCAATCAGTTCTTAGGACTTTGAGGAGACTGTGGCACCTTCCTCAGCTAGGGTATTCCTAAATCCCAGTGGATTGGGGTGCAGGATTAAAATTCCCCTGGTTTGGGCCCATCCCTTGGCTGGGTGGGTGGCTTGGAATTACTTTGTGCTTTCCTACCTCATCCCTGGGGTTTTTCCTGGGATGGTTGGTTTACTGCTGCTATAGCTTTTCTGATCATTGCCAAAACATTGACAAAAAAAAAAAAAAAAAAACCCTCTAAAAACACTAGCAGCCAAAGTCACCTTTTCAGTCATTAGTAATTACTTTAACCATCCTTAAGTAAAGGAAAGTGTCACTCTCACAGCTGTGTCAGGCGACCATGAATGAGAAGAAAAGTGTTCTGGAAACATAGAGAGCAGTTGCCGTGTGAATCTGCTCCTCAGTCATGTGATGTTTTCTTCTTCACCAGGACTCCCTCGTTTCTGAATCTGAACTCTCCCAGTACTTTGCCCACGATGTCCCGCACCCCTTGTCAGACTTCATGGTGGCTGGCTCTGAGGATGAGGACCACCCAGGAAGTGGCTGCAGCACATCAGAGGATGGTAGCCTACCCCCCGGCCCCTCCAGTAAGCAGGGGAGCCCTCAAGGGCCCTGGGCTCTGCATTCCAGTAAGCAATTGCTAGTTCCCACCAATACACTGGAGGCCACGGTGGTTTAACTTCCCTGGTACTGTAACAGAAAAAAAGAACTGGACACTATGCCTCTAGTTGAGTAGATGCCACCTTTTTACACTGACCAAATACAGAATTTATTCTTGGAAAATGCAGCTCCTACTAATGACTGGCCGCTCAGTTATGCAGTAGGCAGGCCAGGCATACGATCTGTCCTCAGGGACTGATGATGGCCAAACTAGACCTCCTTTCAGTGTCATTTGCATAAGGTCTTGACTTTCATGACATCAAATGACATGTTTCTGTCTCCATAAAGTACACATTCGGGTTAAACAATCCAGAAGTTGGCTCTGTGCCTGTAGCACAGTGGTTATGGTGCCAGCCACATGTACCAAGGGTGGTGGGTTTGAACCCAGCCAGGACCTGCTAAATGACAAATGCAACAAAAAATAGCTAGGTTTACAGCATTGCGGCAGGTGCCTGTAGTCCCTGCAACTTGGGAGGCTGAGGCAAAAGAATCGCCTAAGCCCAAGAATTTGAGGTTGCTATGAGCTGTGACGCCACAGCACTCCACCAAGGGCGACATAGTGAGACTCTATAAAAAAAAAAAAATAATACAGAATTTGGGGTTTAAGACAAAAAACAAAACAAAACAAAAAAAAACTTTAGGCCATTATAGAAAAGAGAGAGAAGCTGGCTGCCATTCTATATCGTTCCCAAGAAGTCATACGTGTTTTCTAAGACTGGGGTCCAGTGGAGGGAGCTTGTGTGTCTGCCATGAGTGAACACAGAATTTGTGTGTAATGATGTAAAGACAGGATCAGGTTTTGAGACCAGGAAAACCCAATTCCATTTGACTTTTCTCCCCCCACCCTTCCAGCTCACAAGGAGCCAGGAAAAGCCAGGGCCAACAGCCTTGTGACTCTAGGAAGCCAGAGGGCCTCTGGGCTCTTACACAAGCAGGTGACAGTGGCCAGACAAGCCAGTCTCCCTGGAAGCCCACAGGTCCTCCGAAACCCTCTCCTCCGTCAGAGGAAGGTGGGCTGCTATGATGCCAATGATGCCAGTGACGAGGAAGAATTTGATGGAGACTGCATTTCACTCTCAGGGGCCCTTCCAGTTCCCAGGAGGTCTCTCACAGAGGACAACTCTAGGCACACCTTAACTTCTTCCAAGGTCATGGATGTCAACAACCAAGAGCAACAACCCCGGAAAACACTGGTCAGCAAGGCCTGCTCAGCGCCTCTCCTCGGCAGCTCGGTGGACCTAGAGGACAGGGCCCCAGAGGATATGGTGGGCACTTCTTCCCATGCAGCCAACCTGCTAGACTCTGCAGAGACTCCCAAGGGAGGTGCTGGCAGCCCTTGGAAGAAGGAGCTGTCAGGATCAAGTAGTTCACCCAAACTGGAATACAAAGTCCATGAGGACACCCAGAGTCTGAGTCTGATGAGCACAGACAGCCCTGGTTCCCCCCAGCAGAAGAGTGAGGGCCTGGGGTCCAGACACCGACCAGTGGCTAGGGTCAGCCCCCACTGCAAGAGATCCGAAGCTAGGCCCAGCAGCTCTGGGACAGTGAACCTGACCAGCAGAGCCAGTGAACCATGCAGTCTTGACTTGAAAGTCCCAGCCAATTCCATCAAAGTGACCATCCCTAGTTTTCAGCCAGGTGGAACCATGGAGAAGGTAACTGACTTTTTCTTAGTCACTTTGAATTGAGGTGAATATCGTGTGACTTGAACATGGAGTGGTAAAGCGTGGGCTAACCTACCTGGAGGGAAAGATGATGAATGAGAATTATCTTTCAGCAGAGTCATGCACTTAAACACACGGCCTGCTGGGAGCTCATTAACACATCAGCAGGATCTTAGCCATGAGGTCACTTGGCTAAAGATATAATGGTTCTCTTGCCTATGCACAAGGCCTATGGTGATGACAGGATGGCAGTGTGACCTGGGGAAAATGGAACTCTGGGCCACGTACCAGCTCTCCACTGATTAGTTATAGCAGTGGTTGAGTCACGACCTGGGAGAGTTACTGAGCTTTGCTGAGGATCAGTCCTCTGGGCTGGCTCTCTGCCTTGGTCCATACACAGAGTTGGGGTGACATTAAACACAGGCTAATGGTGGTTCTCTCCAGCTGGTGAGGTTTTAAGTGATGCCTATTTTTAAAAATATTTCCACAGTGATTATGTGTAATTATAGCTACTCACAACCTTGTGTATCTCATGAAATAATGGGGATTCGTTCACTTAAAAACTGATAATGCACGTTAAATGCAAGTTAATATTATTTATACTACTTGGTCACAAGTATGTAAGACTTATCAAATTGTTCATTTTTAAAAATTTTTAATATATCCTTTAGCAAGGAGAGAATAAGAGAAATTAGTATTGTTTATAATTTCTTCAACGTAATTTTTTTCTCTCTGAGCAGAGAAGTTAGATATAACTTTATAACTTGTAATGCTGTGTTTATAAAGATATGTGTTCAAGTTGCTTATTTAAACATGTAAATAAACCCAGAAAATGTTAAGTCATCAAAATTATATTAAACAGAAATCCCTTTTTTTAACCTTTTTTTCTTTAAATAGAAATGCACACCTTTTTTTATCATCTTCAAAAATCATATTTTTACCTCCAGCCGTCACAAATGTTTTAAAATATAATGTTTGGGGGCAGCTCCTGTGGCTCAGTGAGTAGGGCGGGGGCCCCATATACCAAGGGTGGCAGGTTCAAACCTGGCCCAGCTGAACTGCAACAGAAAAATAGCCGGGCATTGTGGCGGGCACCTGTAGTCCCAGCTGCTCGGGAGGCTGAGGCAAGAGAATCGCCTAAGTCCAGGAGTTGGAGGTTGTTGTGAGCTGTGACATCATGGCACTCTACCCAAGGCGATGAAGTGAAACTCTGTCTCTACAAAAAATATATATATATATATATATATATACATATATATATAAAAAAAATAAAATGTTTGGCCTTTGAGTAAATTCCTTCTCTTAGTAAGTACTATCAGATTTTAGATATAAAGCCAAATCAGTATCTTTATTCATAAAACTTTTTATCTATTAAAGTAAGAATTTTTGTAATTCTGAATTCATATTCCCAATTACTGTTGAGCAGCATTTAAGACTTTTGTACAGAAGATTTTAATTTTTTTCATAAAAATTTTAGGTCTAAAATTTGATGGTTTTATTTATATATGAGAAAGAAAATAGAAGCATTGCCACAAAGTATTTGTCATCAAAAAAAAAAAAAAAAACCAGCTAATCGGCAGGTTGAGGCAAGAAAATCACTTGAGCCCAAGAGTTTGAGGTTGCTGTGAGCTATGACACCACAGCACCCTACCAAGGGCAACAGAGTGAGACTCTGTTCAAAAAAAAAAAAAAAAAGACCCTCTCTCTTCTGGCAAATGGGTTGTCCTCTGTTTTATTTTTAAAATTAAGGTGAAATTCAGATAAAATAAATTCACCATTTTAAAGTGTACGATTCGGGGGTCCTTAGTACATTCACAAAGCAGTGTAACCTACCACCTCTGTCTAGTTCTCAAACTCTTCCACTCTCTGTTCCATACGTGCCTTTCTATTACATAGTAATAGAAGATTAACTGAGGTAAACTCTGGGTGTCCCTGAGCCAGCAATTGACATTTTACAAAAATGACTCTCAACAAAAGCTGCTAAAGGCATATTGTCCCCTCCATATCTTTCCTCTGCTGCCATCGTTGGGCCACTTTATGACTCATTAACTTGATGGATACATTTCAAATAAATCTGATTTAACTTCATGGTAAAGTTTTAAAATTTCTTTGCAGTAAGTATCAGAAGACAGGAAGGTTAACAGTAATCTCCCCATTATCTGGCACCCATGGGGATTGGTAGATTCTAAATAAATGTCATTTCTGGTTGCTTAAGAGTTACTATTAAAAATAGGCCTAGCAGATTCTGTCACCCATACTGTATTCCATACCATACCATGAACTCTGCATTGACTTGATACTAATATGGAAATATGCTAATTAAAAGCAAATTAAGACAAACTTTACTTACTGTACCTTAGTCTTACTGTATTATAGAACAACTTTGTAAATGCAGTGTATAATTTTAGTTAAATGGCAGTCAATACACTTTCACCTTCACCACTGTATTTTTTTTAACTTCAGGTAATACACGTTAACACTTGAAACTGTCATGCAGAACACATGGGAGCCACAGGGGAGATGCAGGAAGTGTCGCCTTACTGACGGCCTGGGCTAGGGCACAAAGTTTAAACTCAGATTCTTTTCCCTTGGCCAGGTCACGTGCCGGTTGCTGGAATTAAGTCAAAACTGACACTTGACCAAAGTGAAGTCTCGAAATACTCAATGTCATTTCCATTTACCCAGATTGGTCCTCTCCCTCACTACCAAACCAAGGAGTTGATTTTGCAATTGCAATCATCTCTATGCAGGATAGTAACAATAATACCTTCCATCTGTACAGCCTTTTATATGCTGCGTGCTGATTTTACAGCTGTTCTCATTTAATCCTCTTTATTTAAGTTCTATGAGTAGTAAGACTGAGCATGTTTTACATCCTTGTTTTAGTTGAGAAAACTGAAGCTTAGGGAATAGGGATAAGACCTTGCAATGCCTAGTAGACCTTAAACCCAGAATTTGGGTCTTCTGACTCCTAGTCCAGGGCTCTTTTGATTTTTCCCAAACCAACTCTCTTCTGTATATGATGATGTTGTCTTATAATGCAAAAAACCCAAAGGCTATCTCCAGTGACTTATGGTTGCCATTGTGCTAGGAGTCTCTGGGAAAGCTGACCATCCCGGATGCTCGTGTCCCAACCAACTGTGGATCAGCCGGTGCTCTGTCCCACTCCGACGCCAGCCACCTCACAGAGAACCTGCCCAAAGCTGCACCAGATCAGGGGCAGGGGCAACAACCTGTGACGGGTAAGATTATTTTTCCGTTCAGTAAGTGGAAAGATAGGAGGGTAGATTCCCTAATAAAAGTATTATACGTGGATAATATTGAGAGGGAGACTCTAGAGACTTCTATAGAAATGATTAATAAGAGTTCAGTGCTGCCTGTATTTAACAACTTTACTAGATCATTGTGCCTGAACTTGTAATTTTAATTCCATATTGAGTACATCCATTTTCAGTCATTCAACACTATTTGCCCATTTTGTGAGACCAATGAGAAAGACACAGGTCAGTCAGAAGACTGTCCCACCCTTCAGACTCAGACTCCCAACACTCTGCTTATGTCCAATCTGATGCACTGAGAAATGGCAACAAGAATCTCCGAAAAGTAAAACAATATTGAAAAATGATACTGAAATATTGACAAGGGATGGAGTGACATCATGGAAACAGAAATCATCTCAGTATCTGTTTGGCTCCCATCATCTAGTAGTTGTACAAAATAATACTGTAAAACATGATTTTTTTCAAATCAATTAAGTGACTTCACTTTCTTGTTAATGACCTTTATTAAAAATTTGGACTCTAAATTTGCATTCTGGAGGGAGGAGACCCTTTTCTCAGTGGCTGGTGACCACTGTGATCCCGCAAGTCAAGCTGGGGTCTTGGCCGTTCTCTGCTGCTGTCTGTAGTCATCCGTTCCCTGTCACAGCGCTTGCCTTCTGATGGGTTAGCAGACTGTGGTAGTAAAGAGAAATAAGGTCGCTTCCCTTGTCAGGGGTGACCTACAAATTATAAATTTGAAACCCTAGAATAGCACCCCATACCTTCATGGTTGCTCACAGAAAAAAATACAGGCCCCTGATGTGTTTGTCGTGGATCTGAGGCTTTGTTCCTCAGTCACTGATGAGGCTGTTGCTGTGGTTTCTGTTCTGTCGCTCGGGTTCACACTCACTCACTGAACAAACGAATCCATATTTGCTAACAATCTGACTTTATTGCAAAGTCACGCAACTCAAAGGGATCTTATTTGAAGAAGATGACGTTACATTGAGGTAGTCCCTGATGTCACCTTTCAAAGTAAGGCATCAGTTGAGGCCAGCAACTTCAGACATTTTAGGAAGTGTGTTCTACATGAAATCCACTAGACGTTTTCCTGGAATGCGTATTTGCTTTGAAAGGGAGCTGACACTCCCCCCGCCCGCCCCCCCCCCCCCCAGTAACACCATCCTAATTTGTAATCTCATGCAGAAAATTCTTTCGTTTCTCATCACTTGAGCAGTTTCTTATTCTAGATAGGCAAGTTTTTCTGAATACTGATGGTTCATACCTTAAAGTAAATAGGTTTATACCTGTCAACTTGTCGTGTGTCATATTCAGCATAGAGAGAATTGAGGCTCTCACCCCACCTGCCCGTGCTCCGCAGCACTCTGTGCACCTCTGGGACCCCAGTGATCCCAACGTGCTGCAGGTATCTGTCCCCCTCCTCTGGACTTTTTCTGCCCCCCTCCTCTGGACTTCTTACAGGTAATAAGCCATGAGAAAGGAATAACTGTGTATCCTTGGCAAACACTAAATGCTAGTGCCAGGAACTAATTATATTTAGTATCACATACATAATATTAATTGTACTACACTTAATCACCATACACTTAAAATATTGAAACACACTATATTGGTTATTTGGTTATTTAATTATTGAATGTTAAGGGTCCTCCTTGTGAGACCTGAGCCCTGAGTTGCAGTGGCACACTGGCGCCCTCTACAGCTTGTGGGATGTATCAGAAGTATTTGACCCAACATAATACATGGGGACATAAAGTTGGTGTGAAATTTAAAATAGTTTAACATAGTAAATCACACGCGAACTTTATGGATACCCTGTACACTGCCTGATCCCTAAAAAGTTTTAGAGCCTCTGTCTCCTTTTTGTAGATTTTTCTCTCATCTTCCCAACTGAAAGGCTGTCTGTGACCAGTTGGTCCTGCTGACAACTTGACTTCTGGCAGCAGCTCGTCTTCCAATTTTATTCTACATAGTTTAGTGGTTTCCAGTGTGTAGGAAGGTTATTCTTCAAAACATAGCCTATTTTAACTGTAATATCCAAAAATGAATTATTATCCAAAAAAGAGCACCTTACTTAAAAAAGCTGAGCCTCCTAGCTGAGCATGGTGGCTCATGCCTGTAATCCTAGCACTCTGGAAGGCCGAGGTGGGTAGATTGCTTGAGCTCACAAGTTCAAGACCAGCCTGAGCAAAAAGCAAGACCCCCATCTCTACTAAAAGTAGAAAAACTGAGGTAGAGGCTTGCTTGAGCCTGAATTGGAGGTTGCTGTGAGCTATGACGCTATAGCACTCTATCCAGGGCAACAGCTTAAGTCTCTGTCTCAAAAAAAAAAAAAATCATCTTTAAGTTTCCAAAATGATAGATACAACTCATTAAGTTAAGCACATGGGTGTCTGGGTTCAAATCTGAGCTCTAAACTTTGACCAAAGAAGTGACCTGGATTAATTACTCATGTTCTCAGCTGCCCACCTCACAGGGTTATTTAGAAGGAATCAATGACATTTTTATGTGTAGCACTTGGAACACTGTTTACTAGTACCTAGTTATTGAACACAGTAACTTGTGTGTACATGTGACTTTCATAAGAGAAAACATATGCATGTATAGATCTGCCTAGTATATAATGTGCATTCAATAAGAGAAGGGTGTCTGTAAAGTTCCTGTGCAATTTAAAATAGTGCGTAGTTTTAAATTGCACATGAACTTTGCCATACACACACAAACACACACACACACACACCCCCCATTTCCTAAGAAAGTGTTTAGAAAGGAATGAAGATCTACTTGCTGTCGACACAGGAGCACACTGCCCACCAAGATGTGTTGGTTGTGAGGTCTGATTTTAGAGCCTAAATGCTTTCTAGCAGTGTTTGGCTGTCTCTTCTAATAGTATGAACCAGGAAGGGGGGACTTTGCAGGAGCTGTCAAAGCTGTTATGAGACAAGCCCTACAGCGGTGTGGGAAGTGTAGGCTCCTTGTTTGCCACTAAATGTTCAAATAACTGTTATGAAAGGAATCCATGTTGATGGTAAACACTTAGGAAATTACAGTCAAGAGGGAAATTTTAAAAGGTAGCATTAAAATTACCCACGTCTCAGAGGAAATCTCTATTAGCATTTTGGTATATATCCTTCTAGTTCCTGTGGGTGTATGAATGTATATACAACAAATACATCAATCACAATTCTCTGCTCTTTTTTTTCCTTCTTTTTGGAAAACAAACAAGAAAAGACTTCAGTGGTCTAACACCCATTTTTACCCCAAACATCCAGACAAAACATTTGAACAGCCTGCTGAGGTCCACAGGCTGTGTGACTGACGCCCGCCCTCCCAGGCGCTCCTGCACACTGACGGCTTGGGTGTCAGCAACTTGTGGTCTACTCCAGTTAGGAAACTGCACGAAACCCTTCCATACCTATAACACTTAGAAAGGCCCCTGGGCCTTTCCCACTTGAGCTGTGCCCTCATATAGTCAACCCTCCTCCCATGATTGGACATTATTATAGAAGGTTTCCAAAGGGAAGATATTTTGAAGGATGACATCAAAGACTGTCTCAGTGTAAGTTCATCTCCCTCAAATAAAATTAACATATACTTGGCAATAAAGTCAAATTGCTAACTAAATTGCCTCTTAGGGTTTGTTCTGTGAGTAAATGTGAAATTTTTTATAAACAGCCTTTACAAAGCCCTCCTTTTGTCTCTTTACTACTTCCCCCCATATTCAGTGACAGCACAATTGGCAAAGCTATGCTGAAGGGAGCTCACAAAATAAAAAGAGCGGCTGAGTGCAGTGGCTCACGCCTGCAATCCTAGCACTCTGGGAGGCTGAGGCCAGGTGGATTGCTTGAGTTCAGGGGCTAGAGACCAGCCTGAGCAAAAGCAAGACTCAATCTCTACTAAAAATGGAAAAATGAGCCAAGGGTTGTGGCAGGTGCCTATAGTCCCAGCTACTCAGGAGGCTGAGACCAGGGGATCACTTGAGTCCAAGAGACTGGGGTTGCCGTGAGTTTTGATGATGTCATAGCATTCTACCCAGAGTGAGACTCTGTCTCAAAAGCACAAAGAACACATGGATTTGAACCTTAGCAGGCCCTGGCCTTCCACAATGGGCCTGGGAAAGTGTCCAGGGTGTCTTAATGATCCAACCTTGCCATTGCCAAGGGCACTCTATGCAGAATCCATAGAGTTGGGATTTAGGCAGCTAGGCAGCATGGAGCTGTACAGCCAGCTTCCTAGGGTGATCCCAACTCTACCACCCATGAACTCTGTGGGCTCAGGCACTTTCTCAACTGCCTGTCCTTCTGTTCCTCCTCCTAATGCAGGTGGTCACAAGACCCACTTCAGCATTGAAGGATAATTAAGTGCCTGGAAAACTGTTAGCATAATGCTAAATCCTTCATTACTGGAAAAACTCTCAGCAAAGTGCTAAGTCCTAATAATTAGTTCTTAATTATTCACAGAAACTTCAGGAAGAAAAAAATATGTAATTAAGGTGATTCTGCGTAAGAGATATGGAATGAACGTAATATTTGGGGTAGACTCACTTCTTAAGCCAAGAGCTTTCATGTGACTGAGCTTTTCACTCCAACCTTAAACCTGTACTTCTAAGACAATAGCTTTGTTCTTTTTTATGTCAGTTTTTCCCCCTTTGCGAGATGCTATGTGCCATAGATGGACAAATTAGCCCAAGAGTATGCAGGGCCTTGTGAGGAGGCCCCACCAGGACAGAGTGGCTCTTGGAATCTATCTCAGGGGTAACTTAACTTTCATAACCATAGTATATCAGTGCCTAACAGCTGTGTTTGTGTCGACGGGTGGCGGTGTCTTGCTGAGTGGCGTTCATTATTGTTGTTGCGTGTTTTTGTGTGCCGTACGACGACAGCTCTGATGGTCATTTCAGAAAAAGAGTTCCAAAATTGCTTTGAAGGGTGGACTAGGTGCTGGCGTCGGTGCATAGCTTCCCAAGGGGAGTACTTCGAAGGTGACCATAGTGATATTCAGCAATGAGGTATGTAGCACTTTTTCTAGGATGAGTTTGCGAACTTAATTGTCAGACCTCGTTATATGCATTGTGTAATGATCAAATCAGGGTAATTAGAGTATCACCTTAAACACTTGTCATTTCTTTGTAGTGGGAACATTCAAGATCCTCTCTTCTAGGTATCTTGAGATATACATTACCTTATTGTTAACTATTTCGCCCTACCATGCGCTAGATCACCAGAACGTATTCTCCTATCTAATGGTTATTTTGTACCCGCTGACCAGTCACTCCCTAGCTCCCTTCCCTCCCCTAGTAACTACCATTCTACTTTGTACTTCTATGAGATCGATTTTTTTAGATTTCACAAATGAGTGAGAGAGACCATATTATTTGTCTTTCTGTGTCTGGCTTATTTCATTTAACATAATGTCATTCCAAGTTCATCCATGTTACTGTAAGTGACAGGATTTCATTCTTTTTATGGCTGAATAGTATTCCTTTGTGTACACATCTCATTATTTTCTTTATTCAATCATCATTGGACAGTTAGGTTGATTCCATTTCTTGCCTATTGTGAACAGTGCTACAGGGATACAAATATCCCTTGACATACTGATTTCATTTCCTTTAAATATATACCCAGTAGTGGAACCAATGAATCACATAGTTCTATTTTTGATTTTCTAACAGACCTCTGTCTGTTTTCCATCATGGTTGTACTAATTTATGTTCCTACCAACAGTATGTAAGGTTTTCCTTTTCTCCACAATCCACCAACACTCTTTGTCTTTTTGATAATAGGTATTCTAACTGGAGTAAGATGATCTATCATTGTGGTTTCGATTTGTATTTCTCTGACGATCAGTGGTAGTGAGGTTTTTTTTTTTTACATACCTATTGGCCGTTTTGAGAAATGTCTGTTAAGGTCTTTTGCCCATTTTAAAATTGGATTATTTTGTTTTTTGCAATTGAGTTATTTGAATTCCTTATGTACTCTAGATATTAACTTGTCAGATCATACTTTACAAATATTCTTTCTCATTCTGTGGGTTGTTTCCTCACTCTGTTGATTATTTCCTTTGCCGTACATATGAAGCTTTTTAGTTTGATATAATCCCATTTGTCCATTTTTGCTTTTGTTGCCTGTGCTTTTGAGATCTTATCAAAAAAATCCTTGTCTAGTCCAATGTCTTAGAGCATCTCTTCTATGTTTTCTTCTAGTAGTTTCATAGTTTTGGGTCTTACATTTTGAGTTGGTCTTTAATCCATTTTGAGTTGATATTTTGTATGTGGTAAAAGGTTCTGGTTTCATTTTTATGCATGTAGACATCTAATTTCCCCAGCACCATTATTGAAGAGACTGTCCCTTCCTCGATGTGTATTCTTGGCACCTTTATGAGTTGGCTATAGATGCATGGATTTATTTCCAGGTACTCCATTCTGTTCCATTGTTCTGTGTGTCTGCTTTTATGCCAGTCCCATGCTGTTTTGGTTACTATGGCTTTGTATATATTTTGAAGTTAGGTAGCATGATGCCTCCAGTTTATTTTTTTCTCCTCAAACTTCTTTGGTTGTTCATGGTCTTTTCTGATTCCATATGAATTTTGGGATTGCTTTTTCTATTTTTGTAAAGAATGTCATTGGGATTTTGATGGGGATTGCATTGACTCTGTAGATTGGTTTAGGTGGTGTGGAGATTTTAACAATATTAATTCTTCCACTATCTTCCTCACCTTTCTCCTCCTCATTGGCCAGATTACCCCTTATGAACCTACTTGAGTCCCCCCCTCCTCTGTCAAGGCTTCCCAGAAGGCTTCCCTCTGTCTGGCCTTCTAGCTCTCCCTCTCCTCTGATGTCAAGACAACTACAGCTTTATGTAGGCTTGTATCCTATCTGTAGTATTCTGTGTGTTTTCCCCAATTAGCCTCATCTTCTGCACTAAAAAGGAAGTCTCTTAAGTACCATATCACTCACCTCCCATGGCACAAGGTTAAGCCTGCACCTGAGTGGACAGATGCTGGGAATGAGAGAGTCATGAGGCCTCTGCCAAATCCATGCAAAAACTGAGGAATCAAACAGAGCAACAGCCTGACCCCCGTGGCTCTTTTGCCATCAGAGAATGGCTCATGTAAAGAAACCCAAGAAAAGATTTCTGGTGTCCCCAGTCCTTAATAATAACCAAAAGAGAAAAAAAAATAGGTAGACCCAAACATTACTTCTGTTAGCTGAGTTATTTTAGAGTATCTAAAGCAGGGTGGTATTTGTTAGAGGTGGGTGCTCTGTAGTTTTAGGGACAAAAACAGACAAGAAGGCCTATATTAGAGTGTGGAATGTCTTTCTGAAAAAGAAAAAAAAATTGAGATTATAATTTTCTGGTTTTTAACAATTGAAAGGTTTCCTGATTTCTCACATTTTCCCCCTTATCTCTACTACAGCCTCACCTTTTGTTTACATTTCCACACAGGACTGGACAGCTCCCCAGACCTCACCCCTCCCCAAGGGAAGACAGGGGCCGCACACCCTGACCCCAGCAAGACCTCAGTAGGTGCAGAGCACGTCAGTGGCCTCCAGAACCAGCCTGTGTCCCCTGTGGGCTCCAAGCCCAAGGGCAGATCACCAGTCAGACTGGCCCTCAAGGGCAACTTGTCCCCAGGGGAGAAGACAGTAGCTCCTCCTGACTGCAGCAAGAGTGGGGCTGCTCCAGCAGCCAGCTGTGCCCCCAGCACCAGGAGCGCAGCTGCTCTCAGGGGAGCAGAACCCAGGGCAGAGGGAGTGACACCATCTAGTGCTATCCTATCAGGAGATGACCTCACATCCCAGGAGAAGAGACAGGGAGCTCCTGGTAACCACAGCGAGGCTTTGAGAACAGGAACCCATGCACCTGAGAACCCCCAGGAGTCTGCTCTCCTGGAGGGGACAGATTCTGTGTCCTCGAGGGCACCACAGGCCAGCCTCTCTATGCTGCAATCTACCGACACGACCAAAGGAGTGTGTGGCAGTGTCTCAGGGCACTGTTGCCCAGTGGGGAGTAGAGAGAGCCCTGTGACAGACATCGACAGACTCGTCAGGGAGCTGGATGTGTCCGAGGCAAGGGCTCTGTCTTCCCAGAAAGAAGAGGAGGGGAATCCGGAAGGCAGTTCTCAGGGCTGCCTGCCTGCCGAGCCCCTCGAGGTCATGGGGGGTCAGACACCCTCCCCAAGGAGGGCCCGGGCTGCAGGTCCGCTCCCTCACCTTCAGTGGGCCTCCCAACCCTCAGTTTTGGACTCAATTAATCCTGACAAACACTTTACTGTGAACAAAAACTTTTTGAGCAACTATTCTAGAAATTTCAGCAGTTTTCACGAAGACAGCACCTCCCTATCTGGCCTAGGTGACAGTACAGAGCCGTCTCTCTCTTCCATGTATGGTGATGCTGAGGACTCGTCTTCTGACCCTGAGTCACTCACTGAAGCCCCACGCTCTTCCACCAGGGACAGCTGGTCACCTCCTCATTCCCATGGCTCTTCTCACAAGCAAGATGCTATGGAGTCTGAGGAGGAGCAAATAGAAATCTGTTCCACGAATGGCTGCCCCAATCCATGCTCGAGTCCTGCTCACCCTCCCACCCAGGCTGCTCCCTGCCCCGCCTCAGCCAAGGTTCTGCCACTGAAACACAGTGCTCTGAGCGAGCTGGTAGAGACTCCATGTGAGAGAGCCACCTTCTTGCCAGGAGCCTCAAGCACTACAATCCCAAACTCTTCCCCACCATTTTCACTCTCAGATGTAAGCTCTCAGGAGCACGACACTCATATGGACATAAGCATTTCACAGAACCACAGGCCACAGGCCTTGAGTGTAGCAGGAACTGTGGACACCACCAGCGCTGGCTCAGCTGTGGAAAGCACTTGTCCTTCTAACGTCGCCGCGCACTTCCACAAACCCCTGCTCACTCTCAGCTCCCCTCACCTGGTAAATGGTTTGGAACATGACATGCTGAATGGCAAAACGCTAAATAAACAAGAAACAAACAGTGATGCAACCATCCACCCATCCTTCTTAGGTGCTAATGTCCCCAAGATAGAAGAATCTGTTTTGGCAAACCTGCACATCTCTGAAAGCCAAGACCTAGATGATGTACTACAGAAGCCAAAAGTGGTCGCCAGGAGGCCCATCATGGCCTGGTTTAAAGAAATAAATAAAAATAACCAAGGTGTGCACGTGCAGAGCAAAGCTGAGAAGGAACAGTCCATGACATCAGCCAGGAGTCCCAACTGCACAAATCAGCTATGGAGCTCAAGCCACACAAAGGAGGTCCCCGTGTTGCACAGCCCTCCTCAGCCAAAAATAAACCTGGAAATTAAAGACCTGTCTAAGAAAAGTCCAGTGGAAACGCTGCTGAGTAACTGCCAGAAACCCAAGTGCGGCCCTAAGCTGAAGAGACTTAGCATCAAGAGCAAAGGCAGAGTCAGCTCCGAGGCCCCTGCTGCCAGCACAGGGAGGACTACAGGGCTGGACCACAGGAAGCCCCTCACTTCACCCCAGGCCTCCCACAAGACGCTCTTTAAGGGAGCGTCACAGCTGTTCCACTTGGCTAACCATGAGGATGCCCATACAAACACCGCAGCCAGCCCCAGGTCTCCCCAATGTGTGCTGGAGAGCAAGCTGGCTATGGCTGCCTCTGGATCCCTGAAGCCCTCAGCGTCAGATACCAGCATCAGGACTTTCATTTCACCCCTGACCACCTCCAAGACTCTTCCTGAGCAGGGTGCCTGTAGTAGGTCTCACACAGCTGTCCACTCCGAGGCCCACAGAGGCTGCCCACCTGCCCCCAGATGTCCCAAGTGTGGACCTGAGGGCAAGGTACCCTGCACCAACTCAGGCCCAGTAAGCCCCGCAGCTCCCAGGAGCATGTCCACAGCAGGGAACAGGCAGAGCGAGCCTCGCTCCACCAGCTCCACCAGCCATGCTGTGTCAGCAGCATCAGACGTGGCCCAGCCCAGGCTGCCTGGCGAAAAGGGAAACAGCACAGTTGCTAGCGATCCCCTGGAAAGAACAAACCAGCTGACCAGAGTTGAGATTGCTTCTGAAAGAATGCCAAAGAATGCATTTGGTGACAAGCCAGCTGAAAGTGACAGACGGGGAGGGGCCTTGGCCCAGAACAACTGTCAGGAGAAGAGTGAACTCAGACTCTGTCACCAATCAGCGGAATCATCCCCAAACCATCCATCCTCGCTCACATCTCCTACCTTCCAAGTGGAACCAGAAATGCACCGACCATTCAGCATGGCGAAATTGGCCGCCTCTTCCTCCCCCCAGCTGCCTGCTAAAAAAGGAGATTCCTCCCAGGGAAAAGCAAGCCAGATGGCAGCCTCCCTAGGGGTACCCAAGAACTGCACACCCGTGGAGGAGGACCACCCATACTTCACACCAAGGCCAGCAACCAGGACCTACTCCATGCCAACCCAGTTCTTAAGCTATTTTGGACGGGAGGGTCAGTCCCCACACAACCCAGGTCGCTCTGCTCGGGACAGTCAAATTCCTCTGACAGGTGGTGGTCTCCCCGAGGCAAATGCCCCCAAAGGGGGTGTTGTTGGCCTGGTTAACGGACAGGGTGTATATAGTGTTAAGCCCCTGCAGGAAACATCGAGGATCCTTCCAGCAGCAGATGAAGGGGATACCATTTCAGTCCAGGAGACAAGCTGCCTAGTCACAGACAAAATCAAAGTCACCAGAAGACATTACTGCTATGAGCAGAACTGGCCTCATGAATCTACCTCATTTTTCTCTGTGAAGCAGCGAATCAAGTCTTTTGAGAATTTGGCCCATTCTGACCGGCCTGCGGGCAAGTCTGGGGCTTCCCCTTTCTTGTCGGTGAGCTCCAAGCCTCCTGTCGGGCGACGGTCTTCCGGCAGCATTGCTTCAAGCAGCCTCGGGCACCATGGGGACGCAGCGGCAAGGTCGCTGAGACGCAGCTTAAGTTCCTGCAGTGAAAGCCAAAGTGAAACCAGCGCCCTTCTCCCTCAGATGACCAAGTCCCCATCCAGCATGACACTGACCATCTCCCGACAGAATCCGCCAGAGACCAATAGCAAGGGTCCTGGATCCGACCAAAAGAAATTCCTTGGTCCTTCAGGAATTCCCACCCCAACAGCAACCCCAGCCTCTCCTGCCAAGAGGAACAAGTCCTCCGTGCGCCACACCCAACCCTCACCCGTGTCTCGCTCCAAGCTCCAGGAACTGAGAGCCTTGAGCATGCCCGACCTTGACAAGCTGTGCAGTGAGGACTACTCAGCAGGGCCTGGCGCTGTGCTCTTCAAAACTGAGCTGGAGATCGTCCCCAGAAGGTCATCTGGCTCCCTGGCTGGAGGCCTTTTGTGTCCTGAGAAGGGTGGGAATAATGCCTGTCCTGCAGGAAGCAGCCCTAAAACCAGTGAGCCTGGGACACCCAGTTCAGCCAATGAGGTGGACGAAAATGCCCAGGATCTGCTCTCTGGAAAAAACTGGTCAGTTAAGTGAGTATCTGCCCCTACTTTTACTTCATAAACTTGTTTTAGGGCCAGAAGCGGTAGCTGACACCTGTAATCCTAGCACTCTGAGAGGCTGAGGTGGATGGACTGCCTGAGCTCATGGGTTTAAGACCAGCCTGAGCCAGAGCAAAACCCTGTCTCTAATAGCCAGGCCTTGTGGTGGCTGCCTGTATTCCCAGATACTTGGGAGGCTGAAGCAAGAGAATTGCTTTATCACCAAGGGTGATAAAGTGAGACTGTCTCAAAAAAATAAAAATAAATAAAAATGAACTTGTTTTAATTTGGAATAATTTTAGACATATAGAAAAACTGCAAAGATAATACAGAGTTCTCAGATACCTCTCATTCTTTACAGTGTTAACATCTTACATAACCGTAGTCCATTTGTCAAAAGACATTAACATTGGGATGATACTACTAACTACAGACTTTATTCAAACTTTGCTAAATAAATTCTATACCAGGACCAGACATTGCGTCAGCCCTGTTTGTTATTTATTTACTATTTAGCCCTTTTTTTTTTTTTTTGAACTGTCTTTCTGTGTCCTGCCAGGTAGACTGCTATGGCCTCAGCCTAGCTCACTAGAGAATTGGAGAAATTGTTTTCTTCTTTAATGTTTTTCAAATGTATTTCTGTTATTTAGTTTGGATCAACTTACAGTCTCAGCGGGGGAACAGCAAAGATTACAGTCTGTTTTATCGTCAGTGGGATCAAAATCTACTGTCCTGACTCTCATTCAGGAGGCGAAAGCACAATCAGAGGTGAGTGAAATGCAGAAAACACAGGAAGATGAATTCAGAGCAGTGTTAGTGCCTGGGTGTGTGCCACCAGCTCAGACAGCCAAGGAGAGCCCCCCAACATCCCAGAGAGGACATGTTGGATTGTAACTTTTTTTGAGACAGAGTCTCATTATGTCACCCTCAATAGATGGCCATAGCATCACAGCTCACAGCAACCTCAAACTCTTGGGCTTAAGTGATTCTCTTGCCTCAGCCTCCAGAATAGCTAGGACTACAGGTGCCTGTCTCAATGCTCTGCTATTTTTTGGTTGCAGTTGTCATTGTTGTATATCAGGCCTAGGCCTGGCTGGAACCCGCCAGCCTCAGTGTATATGATGCAGCTGGTGCCCTATTCACTGAACTACGGGGGCCGAGCCTCGATTGTGACTTTTATGATGTGGTCTGACCTCACTAGCTACCAACGGCTCTAGAAGCTAGACCTTGTTTTAAATGCTCAGCAGTCAGGTTTGTGTCATTACTGTTTTAATTCCCCAGTAGCAACTAGTTACCATCCATTCCACTCCTGCATTTGGCATTTGTCTGCAGAAAGTCCTCAAAGCAGAACTAGGCATGTTGGAAACATTGAAAAATGACAAGTACCTCTGCCCATTTAAGTGGGGATAGAAACTAGTCAAGAGAGCCACCTGCTGGCAAAAGAAAAGTTACATTGCTGAAACCTATCCTTGCCCTGTAAGCATGGTCCACCCTTGGACCACATGGGAATTAGGGATGCTGACCTACTCATAGTCAAAAATCTGCATGTAACTTTTGACTTCCCAAAAACCTACCTACTGCTGACCAGAAGCCTTACCAATAACACAAACATCAATTAACACATTTTCTGTATTATGTACTATATTCTTATAATAACGTAAGCTAAGAGAATAGAAAATAGTATTTTAAAAAATCATGAAGAAAATACATTTACTGTTCATTAATAGAAGTGGAGCATCATACAGATCTTCATCTTTGTCATCTTCACAGTGATGAGGAAGAGGAGTTTTGTCTTGCTGTCTTGGGGGTGGCAGAGGCAGAAAAAAAATGCCATGTGTGACCCTGATAGCTCAAACCCAAGTTGTTCAAGAGCCAACTGTGGGCTCGGCGCCTGTGGCTCAAGCGGCTAAGGCACCAGCCATGTACACCCAAGGTGGCGGGTTTGAATCCAGCCTGAGCCCGCCAAACAACAATGACGGCTGCAACCAAAAAATAGCCAGGCGTTGTGGTGGGCGCCTGTGGTCCCAGCTACTTGGGAGGCTGAGGCAGGAGACTTACTTGAGCCCAGGACTTGGAGGTTGCTGTGAGCTGAAATGCCATGGCACTCTACCCAGGGGGACAGCTTGAGGCTCTGTCTCAAAAAAAAAAAAAAAAAAAAAAAAAAAAGAGCCAACTGTGTAAGAGGATCTGAGCCCCAGAACACAAGACAAAAAAGCTAACTAGGAATTCCAAGTTACGTCTTTAAGTAAATCAGCTATAACAGTAAACATCAATGTAAACCATGGGTTTGCAGCTGGAATACTCTTCAGAGGAACAAAACTGATTTCTTGGGCCTATTCATAAATATTTGAACCCTAATAAGTATTTTTCTATTTAGAGGAAAAGGTGAATATAAAAAAACTTTTCTTTAGTGGTGTTATACCTGGGTCACTAATGTTATCCAAGAACACTGTTCCAGAAATTCAAATACAGGGGAACCTCTGTAAGTTGACCACACAAGGTACTGTGACAAACTGGTCGACACACAGAGGTGGTGAACACAAGCAACTAGGCCGACTGTACTGATATGTACATGTGGTCCACGTCTGGTCCGTGAAAATTAGGTCACCTTAAGGAGATGGTTAATGGAGGAAGGTGGTCTACTACGGAGGTTTTACTGTACCACCCAGAGTGGCTGTGAAGTTTGTCAGCTAAGGATAGGCCTTGAAATCCATGGTGAGGAGACAGAGTGGTTTAGGGTCCATTCCCTTCTGATTCTCAGCCAACTGGCTCGGATCTATGCAGTTAAGAAACGCCTGAGATGTGAAGCATTTTTCACTTTTCAGAAAAGGAAACAACTCATCATCTCCCTTCCTCCTTATGCTTGTTATAAATAAGAAATAAGAAGGCTTCACTCTGGGATTGCCAGCCAAAGTGGCTCAGGTTGGGTCACACTTTGCCAGGCCCCCTTTGCTGCAAACATTTAACAGTATTAGATAAAATGTAAAAGGATAGTGGGCACAGTGGCTCACGCCTGTAATCCTAGCATCTGGATGGCCAGGAGGATCACTTGAGCTCAGAAGTTCAAGAGCAGCCTGAGGAGGCTAGGAGTGGTGGCTCACGCCTGTAATCCTAGCACTCTGGGAGGCTGAGGTGGGTGGCTTGCCTGCGCTTCCAGGTTTGAGACCAGCCTGCGCAAGAACAAGATCCTGTCTCCAAAACAGCTGGGTGATGTGGTGGGGACCTGTACTCGGGAGGCTGAGGCAAGAGAATCAATGAACCCAAGACTTTGAGACTGCTGTGAGCTATAATGCGACAGCACTCTACAAAGGGCAACAAAGTGAGACTCTCAAAAAAAAAAAAAAACCAGCCTAAACAAGAGCAAGACCCCTCTCTACTAAAAATAGGGAGAAAAAATTTGCTGGCTATTGTGGTGGGTGCCTGTAGTCCCAGCAATTCAGGAGGCTAATGCAGGAAGATCACTGGAGCCCAGGAGTTTGAGGTTGCAGTGAGCTGTGACCGTGCCAGGGCACTCTACCTGGGGCAACAGAGCAAGATTCAGTCACAGAAAAAAAAAGTAACATAAGAAAACTGGACAGTGTCCACCAGCCTTATAAACAAGATGCACATTTTCTAGGACCTCAAACAAAGTAGACAGGATGCTAAGTGCTACTGTTGGGGACATCTTCTAGGGCCCCCCTCACCTCCCTCATGTCAAACTCACAACAGGCAACTTGGGTGGTTCAGTGTTGAAGGTCATTCCTACTTTAATCAGAACGCAGCTTTCCTTTCCCTTTCTTAGTGTCTTCAGTGGACATCAGAGAGGAACAGTAAGCAGAGATAGTCTTACTCTGGTATCCTCAGTCCAGAACTCTCCTACCTTGCCTTTTGCCAGTGAGTACGGTGTATAGGTGGTAAAAACAGAACTGAACAAAACCACTTCCTGTGTCCTTCTGTTGGTGGTGTGAGAGATCAGAGAGCAGAAACAAGCGCTAGCCTTTTGCCTTTGACACACCCAAACCTTGAAGAGGTCTTGATGGTTGATCTGGATTTCCAGGTGCTGGTCTAAGTTTCTCAGAGAAAATTTGGCCTGATGGTAAGCTTTTAGCACACCGGTGTTCTCAAACAACACTGGTTTAAAAAAAAAAAAGTGAATAAATTAAAATTTGATGATAATTTGTCCTCGAATATAGGAGACGCCCATTTTCAAGTACTCTGTCTTTAGGCTCCAATAAGACATCAAATAACTGAGAATATTCATACTTACAGCATCAGTTCACCTCCCCAAAGCTGAACAAAGATCATGCGCTGGGCCACTTGCCCTGTTTTTGTTTAGAAACCACAGTCATCACCCTTCCCTGGCCTGTGTCTGAGCACAGTTGATGGTGCCCACAAAGTCAACATCCCACCACCCCCTCAAAGAAGTTCTGTAGGACATTTTCCTATCAGCCTACAGGGCTTGGGTTCATAGCCCCCTGTAGAGAGGTATGAAATGCTTGGAGTTAGTCCTCATGATTTACTAGTGAAACTAAATACTTCTTAATGTGTTCCCTCCCCAGCACATTAGAGGTAGTTTTCTCTGTCATCATTTTCACTTTCTCTCATCAAGGCAATCGTTAAGAATTATCATGAAATTCTTTTTGAGGGCAGCTTTGAATCACTTCATGGGCAGCCTAGCAGTGCAGATCTTTACAGCATTGCTGAATCATATCTAGAATGTGCGTGAAGGAAGTCAAAAGTTAGGATATGTTAGCGCAGCTAATTCTTTATTTGAAAGTATTTTATTTCAAGATACTGTTTGATTGATATGCAAAACATAGTAACAGTCATTTATTACTTAACCCTAGGCCACAAAGAATATTTTGGTCTCTTTGTGAGTTGACCATTAGTTTTTAAATACTTTATATTTTATGATGGCAGTTAACCTTGCCTGAAATCCAATGACCTGAATATGGGGAGGATGGTGTATAAAACACATAGCCTTCTCCTGCCTCCTGGCACTTGTCCTTTTGCTGTTGCCAGAACTAGCTATGCTAATTTGTAGATTTGAACAATTATAAAGAATTCATGCCATGGTCAAATTATATGCTGTGATCAAATTGGGGAAGACGCAATCTGGCTTGAAGACTCAGAAATTCTACACTGCTCCCTGCCCCCATCCACGTTCACGTCCACCTTCCCTGAGCTTCCACAGATGCAGGACGGGTCCTCAGAATCTGCCATGTAGGCCACCCAGCAGGTGCTCACGTGGTAGAGATGGGGCGGTCTTACACTTGGGACAGCCTGTGTGTCCCTCCAGTTGGTGAAGATGGGTACACTCGAGGAGGGTCTGGGCACAAGTGATGTGATCTTTTTCTGTTGCTTTTCATTAGCATAAAGAAGATGTTTGCTTCATAGTGCTGACTAGAAAAGAAGGCTCAGGTCTGGGATTCAGTGTGGCAGGAGGGGCAGACACGGAGCCCAAATCAGTCATGGTAAGTGGCGATGCTATTGGGCTTTTAGGAAAATCCCTCCTTGAGAAGTCCAGAATTTAATGAGGACACAAATTCTAGTCAGTAGGTTCAAAGATTGCTGGGTTTTGTTCCCTGCTACCAACAGAAAAAGTGGGAAGAGTGGTATGTAACATTTTCATCAACAAAGATCAGCATCTTCAACCAGAGCTGACGTGACGTGTTGGCCAAGTCCCAGCACCTTTAAACACAATTCTCTGCATCTTTATGATCTGCTGAAATAATTTCTTTTAAGCACTAGGAAAACATTAGAATCAAATGACCCAAGTTGCATTTGCTTATAAAATTACTTCTTTGTCAAGAGTAGTAACTTAAAATTTTACATCACTCAGAGACCTTTGGGATCACTAAGGAGGTCCTCTGCTCTAGACAAGCCTAGGGTGGTCTCTGGATGCCAAACACATATTGGACACCCACAAAAAGTTGGGTAAACCGGTGTGTAGACACTGATATCTGCAGTTCTGTCCTTCACATTGAATATGTTTTCTGATCAACCACCTGTGTGATTTAGAAAATTTGTCATTATAAAGTTCCTTTATTACAGATTTGCAGTTTCCCCCTTCGACTGGCGGTCCTAAATGGATCTGGCTTTTGTTTCCTTTTTCCTTCTTTGTCCCAGGTCCACAGGGTGTTTTCTCAGGGGGCAGCTTCTCAGGAAGGGACCATGAGCCGAGGAGATTTCCTTCTGTCAGTCAATGGCACCTCACTGGCCGGCTTAGCCCAGGGGGATGTCCAGAAGGTTCTACATCAGGCACAGCTGTACAAAGATGCCCTCGTGATCATCAGGAAAGGGACTGATCAGCCCAGGTACTCTGCCAAGCAGGAGCCTCCCAAGGCCAATGGGAAGGGCCTGCTATCCAGAAAGATCATCCCTCTGGAGCCCAGCACTGGTAAGATACCAGCTCAGCAGGCAGCAGAAATGGCAGATTGGTTGAATGTATAGGAAAATCTGTATCCCCAAAACTAGAGGTAGCAAAGTCTAGCATGTCAAGGATGGTTCTTATTTATTAGTTCCAGCCACACTGCTGAAGACTTAGAGAAGCTGTCACATGGCTATCTTAAGTGCCCTGAGGAGGAGACCCTGTCCCTTTAGTTTCCCTCCTCATGAGGACTGGCAAGTAGAATGGGAAATTCCTGCATTGGGGGAATCAATGTTGCAGAGAAATTCCTAAACCAAGAATTGCCCTTGGGGAAACATCAAGGTTGGTAGTCTGTCCTGTATTAGAACAAAACAGAGACTGCAGCCTTAATCAAGCATGAAAAGCTCCCTAGAAGAGGTTCAGGAACAGATTTCCTGGGTGCCTCCCACCCTCAGGGGCTCGGAGCTAAGCAGGCATCTGTTTCTGCAGGCTGATGTCTGCCCTCAGGTAAGAACTGCAGGGCTCTGGGGTGTCCCGCCAGGGTGCTCAGGAGCCATGTCTTTCAGTCAATATGACAGTCTACAGAAGTTGAGGTGGGAGCACTGGCTTCTGGGAGGAGCCTTTCCTTCTCAGCATCTCTCCCTGATAAGGTCGGCAGCTAACTGAATTCCTTTGCCACAAGGCTTTGCTGAAAATGGTTCTGATTCCATTGAATGAGAAATACTTATATTCTCAAAGATGAGCACCTTCAAGACAGAGCTCACACGATGTACAGGCCAGTCCAATGCCCCTGCATTGGTGTCTGCAGCCTGCCTTTTGCTCTACTGTCTCTCTCCTAGAGAGCTAAAGCCCTAAATCATCAGACCTCCCCATGCTGGCTGTTGCCCCAGTGCTGCCTGGACTGCCTGGTGGATTTTCAGTAGGATCCTAGAAACTTAAACTGTCTAAGGACACCACTTGGCACGTAGGACTAACAGCTTGCAGAGTTTTTAAGCCTTGTGAACTCTGATAGGGAAGGTTCTCCATCATTGGTAACCATTATGTACGCCTCTAGCACCTCCAGGGAATCTGGCCTTGAACTAGAGCCTGGAGAGTTATCAAACTGTGAGCACCTTGAGGGCTTAAATGTGTTCCTGTTTCTATTCCTAAACTTGTTCCTATTCCATATTCCTAGTTTAGTCTCCCTGGTCCTTTGCAATTATTTCTTACCATATCCTGAGTGTCTGACTTGGGGCCTGGTGCAGTAAGCTGACATTAGAGGCACCTGGAAAGTTTTTTGTTAAAATCCTGATGCTCAGGAAATTCCCCCAGCTGAATTAAATCAGAAATGCTGAGCAGTGGCCTGGCGCAGAGGCTCCCACCTATAGTTCTAACACTTTTGTGAGGTGAGGCAGCAAGGTTGTTTGAGGTCTGGAGTTCAAGCCTGAACAAGAGTAAGATCCCATCTCCACCAAAAAAAAAAAAAAAAAAAAAAAGCTGGGTGTCGTAGCACATGCCTGTAGGAGCAACTACTCAGGAGACTGAGGCAGGATGATTACTTGAACCCAGGAGTTGGCACTGCAATGAGCTAGAATGATACTACGGCACACTAGCCTTTGCTATAGAGTAAGACCCTGTCTCAAAGAAGAAAAAAATGCTGAGGCATGGGGAGCAGGCCCCAGTACTTTTTTAATGTTCCCCAGCCAATTCCAGTATGCAGCCAGAGAGCCACAGTAATAGGCCTGTTTTCCTGTTCAACAGCAAGTCACATGCTGCTCCCAGTGTTAGGAAATATCCTTCAGACTATGTGGAGTGGCCTTCTTTAAACCACAACAATGGACTGGCCTTTATGTGCAGAGGTGATGATGCTAGCTGGGCCTCAGCCTAAATGAATACAGTAAGTGGACAGTTTAATCCCTCTGTGGAACTTCCTCCACCCACCAATCAACTAAGTGTGCCTTTGTACTTAGCTCTGACACCCTGAGCTGGTGTAGCATGTGAGGAAGGGAAGTAATTTACGACCCCTACTCAGACCCCAGCCAGCCTCACTAGCACACAGCACATGCCAGTCAGTTGCTGTGGAGCAGCCTGCCAGTGTAGGCAGCTTGTGTGTGCAAGAGGACAGGCATACCTAGACACCCTCTCCTAGGAGCGTTTGAGTGGTGGGAGGGAGGAGGCAGAAAGTTCGCAGCCTCCAGGGGAACTCTGGAGTCGATTTTAAGTCGCACATGAGGCTAGGCATTTTGGGGCAGCTGACATTTAGGACCAAAGGGTGAAACTTTCCTGTCATCGGTAGCCAGGGTTGGTGGGAAATCAAATTTGATTCCCCATATGTGACTTCAGTCTTTTCTAAGACATGCACTGCCTCTATATGGCTTAACCAGAGCAATTGGTTTTGTGCAAGTCATAAAAGCCCTCTCCAACGCTTGCAGACAGTGCACAGAACAAAGGACCCAAGTACAGCAGGAACACAGCCAGGAAGGCAGACCAACCCTTAGTCTGGGATCAAATGTTATTAGAGCACCATGAAGTCTATGGGACTTGAGGGGGCCAGGAGTACATGGTGCATGAGTGATGCACAGCCCTGTCATTCTGATCTTAACAAATACCGCCACCACAGGGAGAAGCCTGTCTGCACGGGATGCCCTCTGTGTTGAAGTGCTGAAGACCTCAGCTGGGCTGGGATTGAGTCTGGACGGGGGAAAATCATCTGTGTCTGGAGACGGGCCTCTGGTCATCAAAAGCGTGTACAAAGGTAATGTCTGAGAAGACTCAGCGTCTTCCATTTGGAAATCAAATGTATTTTTAAAAATTTAAAACGTTTTTAGTAGCTTTGAGACAGTTCACTGTTGGTCAGTCCTGTAGTTTTTTGCAGTTTTTACATATTAACTCATACAATCCTATCGAGTGGGTACCATTATCATGCCTTTTTATAAAAGAACAAACTGAGCGACAGAGGAGTTAAGGAGGTGCCTCAGGGCAGCAAGAAAGTAGATACTTTTGAAATGGTTAAGTGTAAGTCTGTTCATCAACTTGAACAATTCATCTTATGATCCTGGGAAGTCTTCAAAATCTTATGTTAATACAATTGGTACAATTATACAGATTCTTAACAATTCAGTTGCACCCACAACATTAATATACAATAATGACACATTCCCTACCTGGGTTTCTGGTCTTTATGTAACAGAATAAGTAGGTCCAAAAGTAATGAGGTCAATTCTTCTTAGCTAAGGCTTGCTTTTTTTTTTTTAAATGACCACCTTGTGGTATGCAAGTTATTTCTATATTATATAACAATGTCAAAGTTTCTCTCTACGCCTCACACATGGTACTAATAGGTAAAACAAATGTTTGGTTAAATGGAGTTGTGCTGGGGAAAAAAATCTCCATGAATTAGAAATGGAAGTAAAGAACCTAGTGGTAAGCAGAGCGAGAAATCAGTGTGCATTAGAGTACCCCCCAGAGCAAGAGCTAAGCACCCTGGGGGTGGTGAAATCAGGCACCTGTGATACAGAGCTCTGTGATTTGCTCTTGGCTTCGCTTATCTGGTGACAGCCAGGAACAGGCTGTTTGCTCATGGCCCCCAGAGGCAAGCAGAGGACAGGCATAAATCCTCTGCCCTTATGAGGTCTGAATTTACGGTGCCAGGGTAGAGAGAAGAACTCAGATTCATCAACTTAACTGGTCAAGTTGACAGAGCAGAAGAGGGGAAGCCAAGCTCAGGCGAGTGTGAAGCAGCCCAACTGTAAGAGCGCTTACGGGAGCCAGCTCTCAACAGGCACTGGGTGAAGGACATGCATTGCCAGCAGACCCCATAAAAAATAAGGCAGGAATATTATCAGTGAAACAAGTCCAAGAGGATGTCTAAAAGGATATGCAGATATGTTAAAGAAAATTAAGCTTGGGACTACTGGGGAGGCAAGAGGATCACCTGAGCCCAGGAATTGAATGTTTTTTCTTGCAATATAGCAAGACCCTGCCTCCTAGGGAAAAAAATGTATACACATACCCCCAATTAGTGAAAATGGAATCAAATACATTTTATGAATCAAATTAAAAAATTAGATTAAATCCATATGAAGACAAAATTTGTGAAAAAACATTTTTTATGACATGGAGAAAGATAAGGAGTGCTAGAAGGAATAAAACAATAAGAAAAAGGAAATATTTGGAGAAATCAGGACTCAGAATTTTTCAGAATTGAAAAATCTAATCAAGGGTAAAATAGGCTGAATTTTATAAAAATCCAAACCTTTGATATATCATGATAAAGTTTCAGAATATAATAATAAGGAAATTTAACAGGGCCAGGTGCGGTGGTTCACACATGTAATCCTAGCACTCTGGGAGGCCGAGGCAGGTGAATTGCTTCAAGACCAGCCTGAGCAAAATCGAAACCCCGTCTCTACTAAAAACAGAGGCCAGGGGATCACTTCAGCCCAGGAGTTTGAAGTTGCTATAAGCTATGACACACGGCACTCTACCAAGCGCAACAAAGTGAGATTCTCTCTCAAATAATTAAAAATAAAAAGCTAACAGAAAATTCACTGATTGTTCAGATGGCACTACAGGAATGTCTAAAGCTGACAGAACAATGTCTTCACAGAATTGAAAGTAAGTCTCTTATGTCAGCTTAAAACACTCTACCTAGCTAAACTATCATATAAGAATTACAGCTACATTTGGAGGTATTTTAAGATATTCATGTAGGGAGATGGAGTTGATGCTGCCATGGCCAGTCACAGGACACATAGCCAGTGCCGGCCAGGCAGCCCAAAAAGGTGTCCAGGTCCTAGAAGCCAGAGGCCAGCTGGCATAGTGCTTAGGGTGAGATGGGCTGAGGAGTCCTGGTTAGAGGAATCTGGCTATAATTCTACCACTACAGTGGAGAAAATCAATGTCCTCTAGCAAAGCAGAGATAGGATGTCTTGGACAACTACCTGGCCCTGTCACTAGCAACTGGTCAGAAAGCCATGACCACTGCTCTGGAAATGGAAAGAAAAGAAAAAAGCATCTGTTTCACAGACTAGCCTAGTGTTTAGATGCTCTTGAGGGCAAGGCTGTGGTTTTGTTCTTATTTAAAGGGATTCAGAGGATGTGGAATATTATAAGGTAGATCCCTACCTCCACTTTTTGGAGACCAGTAAATCTAGTTACTTTGTACAGACTTAGCACTTATGCAAAGATTTCATCTTCTTACCTCCTATTTATACTTACAAATTTCGTGGGGGTAAGTTTTTCATTCATTTTGTTTTCCTTTGCCTTTTAGTTCAAGTGGCAGAAAGAAATACAGCAATACTGATTTCTTGTAGGAGGCTAATAAAAAAAATTCTGCATGATAAAGAAATTAAATGTCAATATCCCTGACGGTCAGAGATTTTATCCATGAAAAAGCTAGAAAATGGTTGGTTTTAAGCTCCTGTATGAGGCAGCAGTGTACATGGGTTACTTATCGGTTATCGGTTTGGATGGTTTCTGTTTCTCATCATTTTACCAAATAAGCTGCCAAAAAGGTAAGAGATAAATAGTTGACCAAGCGTGATGAATTCAGAGAATTTCCTATATAACTTATTTTTAAATATCACAGGAAAGTTTAAGTTTCTTAAATGTAACAGAAAAACACATCCTTAAAAAACATTAAATGTTTACTGTATGGCAAATAAAATTATTAGTATAAAAATATAAGCCACTGATTAGAAGATACTTGATCAACAAAGAGTTAAAATCTGGAGTATTTAACTATAATCCAGTAAGAAAAAGACAATTTAAAAATATTTAGGTCGGGGCTCAGCACCTATGGCTTAAGCGGCTAAGGTGCCAGCCACATACACCTGAGCTGGCGGGTTCAAATCCAGCCCGGGGCCGCCAAACAACAATGACAGCTGCAACCAAAAAATAGCCAGGTGCTGTGGCAAGAGAATCACTTGAGCCCAAGAGCTGGAGGTTGCTGTGATGCCACAACACTCTACCCAGGGTGACAGCTTGAGGTTCTCTCTCAAAAAAAAAAAAAAACAAATCTAGGTCAGGCGGCACCTGTGGCTTCAAGGAGTAGGGCGCCGGTCCTGGCCAAAAACTGCAAAAACAAACAAACAAACCAAAAAAACTAAATATTTAGGTAAAGGCAATAATAGAAAATTGACAAATCCCAAATAGCCAAGAAATATAAGAAGATGCTCAAACTTAGTTATTGGATGAAAATTGTAAATATTGGGGATCTTTTTTTAATTTATCGGATTGGTCAAAAATAAGTTTCCTAAAATGTGTTGACAAGGATGTGGACAAAGGAAAACTCTCATTCTTTCTGGTGCAAACATATATTGTTTCATCTCTAGGGAGAATTTTGGCAGTGCTTACTTAAATGGAAGCTATGAAACAATTTTTTTTTTTTAAAGTTTTTTGAGACAAAGTCTCACTTTGTCACCCTTGGTAGAGTACTAGAGTACTGTGGCATCACAGCAACCTCCAACTCTTGGGCTCAAGTGATTCTGTTGCTTCAGGCGCCCCCCACATGTCTAGCTATTTTTAGAGACAAGGTCTCACTCTGGCTTAGGCTGGTCTCAAACTCCTGAGCTCAAGCAATCCACCCACCATGGCCTCCCAGAGTGGTAAGATTACAGGCACTCCTTATCTCTTATCACTCTCCTGTAATTTTTATCTTTCTCCATGTCATAAAAATGGTTTCTTCTTTTTTCACAAATTCTATCTTCCTATGGATTTAATCTACTTTTTAATTTTATTCACTAATTTTTAAAATGTATTTGTCATTGTTGTTTGGTGGGCAATAAGATTGTTTTTAGATGTGTGAGAAAGTAAATGAAAAGCTTCTGAAAAAAAATGCAAGCAGAAGCCCATAAATTTGCTATAACCTATACAAAACTACGTTAAACTTTGTAATATCAATTCTCAGAACCTGGATTTATGAGCCAGTGAGTGTTAACAAAAGTTGAACTTGTTGTCCTGTATTTATTGGCTGTTTGGATTTTTGCTGTTCATTTCCTTTGCCCAATATTCTCTGTATTTTGTAGTAGTCTTGTTCATTTGTAATTAAATATATTGAAAATACCTTCCCTTGTCAGTTACTTATTTTTACCTTGTTTGTGTTTTAGAGGATTAGAGTTGAAGTTATATAGTGCAATTTGTTTTTATGAATATGTTTGTCTTATATTCTCCTATCCTAAGAACATAGGCATATATATTAGAGATTTTTCAAGCTTTCAGTTTACTGGGATTACAGGTGCAGCACCCTGCTGGGTTTCTTCTTTTAATGAATCAGGGTCTCACTCTAGCCCAGACAAGTTTCAACCACCTGAGCTCAAGCAATTCTCCCACCTCAGCCTCCCTCAGTGCTGGGATTACAGGTGTGAGCCACTCTGCCCGGGATTTTTTGTTTTAATACCGTGAAAGTGCCAACTCATTTTTCTGTATTTATTCTCACAGGTGGTGCAGCTGAACAAGCTGGAATAATAGAAGCTGGAGATGAAATTCTTGCTATTAATGGGAAACCTTTGGTTGGGCTCATGCACTTCGATGCCTGGAATATTATGAAGTCTGTCCCAGAAGGACCTGTGCAGTTAGTAATTAGAAAGCATAGGAATTCTTCATGAATTTTAACAAGGCCTTTTATCAGTTACCGTCTTACTTTAGCAAAACAGAACAAATTCTTTAAACAATGAGTTCTTGAAACTAATATTGGTATAGAGAAGGACTATGAAAATTTCCAAGCTTATATTTATACATATAGTCCGGCCTGTTATATGTGCAACAGCAATGAAGTTGAACTCTGGAAGCCTTCTGCCTGGATCACTCAAGGGATTCCTTTTGTTCCAGTGCCTGTCCCCTACCATTTATGTTTGCCCATGGGGATACAAGATCTGACATGCCCTTTTTCATTTGAAACACAGCTCTCCCAGCTATACCTAATCCTGGTGATTAGGAAACAAAGTTTGAGGATACCACAAATGTTACAGCCAAAAGGACTATTTAGTTTTATATGATTTTATAAGTAAATGACAGTGCTTTTAGGCACATTCAAGGGAAGGAGGAGCTGCAGGTCTATTATATATTACCCTGAAAATAGAATGAGACTGAAAAATTATGACCTACTTGTTAGGCTGAGCTCAGGAATTATCTGAAAATGAAAAAGCAAAATACAGAAAGTAATATTTTTTAAGTGAGTATAATGTATGGATGCAGAATTCAATGGGTTATCGCTCACCATGACACGCTGATCATTTCCTATCTGTAAAAGTCATTAGGCTGTTTTTACAGAATAGCAATTCTAATAAACTGTATTAAATAGCCGTGAGCTTTGCTGCTTAGAAGCAGGAAGTTCCAGATCTGAAAGCACCTTATATCTAGTTTTCAAACTTGTCTTGAGTAAGCGCTTGAATTCAAGACTAGTCAACACAAGAGCAGGCAAAAATATCAGTCACTGAGTTTCCGTTTCTATGTTTTATGTACTCCAACCATTAAATTTTAGAAATCATCTTTTTAATCATCCTTGTATTTATTAGGCATTAATCCTAATAGAGGAGCCTAAAATAATCATTTTAAGGGGCTTTTGTTTGGTTATTTCCCCCCTTCCCCAACATGTTTAAGAACTATAACATTTCTGAGGATTGGATGTGCAGTGACTGGCGTTTTTGCGGCTCGTTTTCCAAATTCTCACTTTGCCAAAAATGTCTTCCTACAGAAGACTTTGTGACTCATGCTGCTTGTGAAACTCACCCTGGCTGCTCCTTCTTTTGAAGTATGATCATCTTCTCTTCCTTACAGTGGCCATTCCGTTCACTGTCATGAAGTTATTTTCTTAGATAAATCACAAACCCTCATCAGCTTTATCAAAATGTCATGAGGAGGAAAAGAAAGAAACAGGGTGAGTGACTGTTGAAGTAAAGGAGCAGAACTATGTAGTTACAACCCAACTCACTGAGTCCTGGGAATACGGGTGAGATTGCATCTGTCATACCTGCATGCATGATTACACTATTTTTTGTTGGAGATATTTCTTTAAATAACCCACAGCTTGAGTCTGTGGCTGTGACCCCCAGATCATGGAGGTGGCTTGAACCATCAACCTTTGTACATCATTTTCTGAGTGACCAATCCCACTAAGCATTGTGGGGTCAACCTAGTCCTCAGATGGGACTGAAATATCTGGCTTGTCTGAGCCCCTATTTCTTATTTTTCAACAGATTATACAAAGGAGAATGTAGTACAAGAGTTAGCTAGAAAGGTCTGCTTGATTTAGCTTCTACTTTTCACTACAATTACAGGTAGGATACTTACTATAGGAAGTCAGTGCAAGGTGCATGCTAGTTTTTTTGTCTCTGTGGTCGGTTTCATGGTTTATGCTTTTCTGCCTAAGTGACAAGAGATTATTTGAAGTCAACAACACTGAAAACTACTGTTTGCCTCCACTCATACAGCTATGCCCACTAAAAATACATGCACAGTTCTATGTGGACGGAAATTTCCAGAGCAGTGTGGAGCAACAGAATGGTCTCCTTCTAAGAGTCCTTAATCCTTATATCAGGAGTCCAAGGCTAGACCTCTGGCTTACTACACTTGTTAAAAGCATCAGCCCTTTCCACTAGATCTTGCCAGAAGGGTTCCCTGGCCAACAGTTGAAATTTAACAGAAGAAGCAAAAGCTAAACTGTCTTTGACCCTGAGATAGAATGCTATTTGTCTTCAGTGTTCAAGGCATGACTAGTACTTCTAATTAGTCTAATAAATTCCCACAATTCCTGAAGTGAACAGTAATGATATTGTCCTACTAAAACTGTCGGGTTTTTTTTCTTTTTAAACCAGTTATTCACAACAAGCTACAAGGATAAATATGTGTTATAACATGTAAATCATAGTGGCAAGAATATACCATGAAGAATGAAGTAGGTTGGGTTTTGTTTCCATCCTCCCACACACATCTCATTGAATTTGATGGTTGACTCAATTGGCACCACAGCTGTTGTATGATATTATACATTTTTATTTATGTAAAATAAAATGCCTTATATATTAAAGAGTAAGTGCAATAATATGAAATAGCCTGTACATTTTTTAAAAACGTTGTCGCCAAGTTATGTAAATCCACATCTCTGTAAACAACCTTTTTTAAGTAATTTCAGAAAAATAAACACTCTACTTACTACTTGACTTTTTTTTCATTGTTCAAGATTAAAAAAAAACAACCAACAGCTCTTTTCTTGTGAGACAGAGTCCCACTATATTAGCCCTCTATTAATAGAGTACTGTAGAGTCACAGCTCACAGCAACCTCAAACTCTTGGGCTCAAGCGATTCTCTTACCTTAGCCTTCAGGTAGCTGGAACCACAGGTACCCGCCACAACACCCAGCTATTTTTCGTTACAGTTGTCATTGTATTTTAGCAGGCCCAGGCTGGGTTCGAACCCGCCAACTTTGGTGTACGTGGCTGGCACTATAACCACTGTGCTATGCACGCTGAGCCAAGAACTGCTTTGTACAAAGGCAAGAGAACGCACGTTAGCTGTGCCATGCCACACATAGAATCCTGACATAATCCACAACTGTTCTCCCTCTAACATCTTACAGTTAAGTATCCTGTTCTTTCACCACAACCTCCCAGTCGCTTTCTCCCACTACTTCCTGCCTTCAGTTTCTAAAAGCTCTTCCTCAACAACTGTCAATTTTCTCCATACCAGCAGTCCATCCTTTCATTCCCTTTCTCTATTCCTAACGAGGCAACAGATTCATAATTTAACCATACAATACACAAAGTAAAATCCATTGGGGACTATCCCAGAAGGTCCCAGCAAGATCACAGGAACACTGGCAAAGTATTAGCATCTACCCATATCTTCCCCCAACATACCCAGAAACACACACCATAACTAATTTAGAAAAAACATAGGAAGGCCAGTGCCTGTAGCTCAATGGGTAGGGCGCCAGCCCCATATACCGAGGGTGATGGGCTCAAACCCAGCCCTGGTCAAACTGCAAAAAATAGCCGGGTGTTGTGGCGGGTGCCTGTAGTCCCAGCTACTCGGGAGACTGAGGCAATAGAATCGCCTAAGCCCAGGAGTTGGAGGTTGCTATGAGCTGTGATGCCACAGCTCTCTACTGAGGGCAACAAAATTAGACTCTGTCTCTACAAAAAAAAAGAAAGAAAAAGAAAAAACATAGTAAATACCCACAACAAAATGAGATACAAAGGTACTCCATGAAAATACATAGGCAGTGGGGACAAACCACTGGAATCAATAACCGAGGCCATTTCCAAGTGCCTGAAGTCTGCAATGACAGGGGTGACGCAGGCTGAGTTCTCAAACCACACACTGAGGCACAACTACAGGAAAGAGCATCCAAAACGCAAAGTCTTTCAGTAATCACACTGCTGCTGTTGTGCTGATATTATTCTGAGATCATGTGTGAGAGAAAGCAAATGAATAACCGTGTGAAATTTTCATTTTACCATCATGGATTTCCTTGAGCCAGAAATGTCAGTATGAAAAAGGGAAAATACAGGTGACGCCTGTGGCTCAGTGGGTGGGGTGCCGGCCGCATATACTGAGGGTGGCAGGTTCAAACCTGGCCCCAGCTAAACAGTAACAAAAATATAGCTGGGCATTGTGGCAGGCGCCTGCAGTCCCAGCTACTCGGGAGGCTGAGGCAGGATAATCACCTAAGCCCAGGAGCTGGAGGTTGCTGTGAGGACGATAAAGTGAGACTGTCTCGACAAAAAAAAAAAGTGAAAATACAACTTTAAGCCAGAAGACAAAACCACTATCAATTCTAAATTTGAATCTGAAATACCAAAGTAAATTCAACAGACTATTTTTCTCCTCTTTTATCATGACAAAATATACATAAAATCTGCCATTTTAACCATTTTAAGTATAAAGTTCAGTGACATTAAGCATACTAATATTAAATAACCATCACCACCACTCATCACCAGAATTTTTCATCTTCCCAAACTGAAACTCCGTGAGGTAATTTTTGTTTATACACATATACATCACACAAATATACAATTCCCTCTAGAAGCAATGATCAAGGCAGTCTAAGTATTTGAAAGCCCAAATTTGAGTCTTGAAATGCCATTTCATGCTAAAAGAAACCATGGCTTTTTGGAAAAATGAATGATTCCAGATACGGCAAATTACAAAACAAACCTGAAATATCTTACCATACCAGGAGGTTATCAAAGACAAATCGTGTCTAAAGGACTGAGGATCATGGAAGAGGGTTCTACTGGCCAAAGATAGCACATTTTGAGCATTAATAAGGATAGTACCTGTAACAGATCAAAACAATGTTCTATCATGCTAAATGAAATAATCTGGGCATAAAAGATAAATACTTTATGACCTCATTTGTAAATAGAGTCTAAAAAGTCAATCTCATAGAAACAGAATAGAAAAATGGGATGCAAAACCGAGGGGAGCAAGGATAAGAAAAGAAGATCTTGATCAAAGGGTACAAGTCTCAGACTAAAGGAACAGGTTTTCATGATCAATTGCACTACACGGTGACCAGGGCTAATAAAAATGTTTATTTCAAAATTGCTGAAAGAATTTTTTTTATTAAATCATAGCTGTGTACATTAATGCAATCATGGGGTACAATGTGCTGATTTTATATACAATTTGAAATATTTTCATCAAACTAGTTAACATAGCCTTCACGGCATTTTCTTAGTTATTGTGTTAAGACGTTTATATTCTACATTTAATATATTTCATATGTACCCTTGTAAGATGCACCATACGTGTGGTTCCACCAATCACCCTCCTACCCCCTCCCTCTCCCTTTCCTCCATATTCTTGGGCTATAATTGGGTTATAGCTTTCATTTGAAAGCTATAAATTGGTTTCATAGTAAGGCTGAGTACATTGGATAGTACATTTTCTTCCATTCTTAAGATACTTTGCTAAGAAGAATATATTCCAGCTCCATCCATGTAAACATGAAAGACGTAAAATCTCCCCCTTTCTTTAAGGCTGCATAATATTCCATGGTGTACATATACCACAATTTACTAATACATTCGTGGGTTGATGGGCACTTGGGTTTCTTCCATGACTTAGCAATTATGAATTGGGCTGCAATAAACATTCTGGTACAAATATGAAAGAATAATTTTTAATGTTCTCACCACAAAAAAATAAGTTGAAGTGATAAATGTTAATTAGCTTGACTGAATCTATCATGTATACATAGATTAAATGTTACCTTGTATCCCATAAATATACATTTGCCAATTAAAAATAAGTATTTCGGCTAGGTGCCTGTGGCTCAAGTGGCTGGTGTGCCAGCCACATACACCTAGGGTGGCAGGTTCAAATTCAGCCCGGGCCCACCAAACAATGATGGCTGCAACCAAAAAAAATGACCAAGCATTGTGGTGGGTGCCTGTGGTCCCAGCTACTTGGGAGGCTGAGGCAGGGGACTCGCTTGAGCCCAGGAGTTGGAGGTTCCTGTGAGCTGTGATGCCACGGCACTCTACCCAGGGGGATAGCTTAAGGCTCTGTCTCCCCCCAAAAAATAAATAAATAATAAGTATTTCCGTAAGTTCATAATACTTTCAAAAACCTAATCAGTCACCTTTGGAAGGTGCCAGGGAACCAACTCTACTTTGAAAATTAGTAAATAAACTGGAAGAATGTATTCTACCTCTCCTCTATGAACGATACTAAGAGGAAGATACAGAAAAGTTTCTGTTTATGGAAGTATAGTGAGGTCAACTTCAAGATCATGGACTAGAGACTTCTCACCTGCCACTCTTGGTAAGATAGGGCAAGGGGACTCCAGCCACTCTCACTAGATTGTCTGACCCAGCAATATCATTGTGCAAGCACAGGGAGACAGCAAGGGACTCCAGGAGCCAAGGAGGTCAGGACAGTACGGGAAAATCTATACAGAAACCAGGTGTGAGGGAGTCAGGCAACCCACAGACAAAGGTGACATGTGGAATCCCTCAGGGATCAAATGTGCAGAGTCTCCCCCACACCAACGGCACCCCATGGTGGCATACTAGGGAATGGGGAGTGGGGAGCACAGAGCAGAAGCTGAAATCCTGCTGTTCTGTGCTGTGCCCACAGAAACCGGCCCTTTGGCAAAGGGCTGGAGACAGGGAAGTTATTCTACAGCTTTTTGAACTGGGGAGCTCGCTGCACCTGTGCTGGGCGGGTCTGAGCAACAAGCAAACTTGAGCAGCCCTGACCAGCGCCAGGTGGGTGGGTTTGGTCCTGGAAACTGCTTGGCAGAAGGCAGGCAGCCAGGGCACCACCACTGCGAAAGAGCCTCAGGTGAGGAACAGCCACCAGGGTCCCAACGTGACTAACTCTGACTTTGCCTGCTGGACTCCTGTAAAGAATTGGACAGATCCCACCAACCACACAGATCCCTTAGTGGCCTCAGGGATCTGTTTGGAGGATCTACACATCTCCCATAAAGTCTGGCGTGTCAGTCCCCCAAGCACACAAATAGACAAATGACCAACACACACATGAAAAAAATGCTCATTGTACCTAATCATCAGAAAAATGCAAATCAAACCACTCTGAGATGCTACCTAATCCCAGAGAACAGCCCACATCACAAAATCTCAAAGCTGCAGGTGTGGATGCAGAGAGGTGGAACACTCTCATACTGCTGGTGGAACTGCAAACTAATATAGCCTCTTTGGAAAGAAGTATAAAAAATCCTCAAAGAGCTAAAAATAGATTTTCCATTTGATCCTGAAATCCTATTACTAGGTATCTACCCAGAAGAAAAAAAAATCATTTTATAACAAGTAAGTTTGCACTGGAATGTTTACTGCAACTCAATTCTCAATTGCCAAGAGGTGGAAACAACTCACGTGCCCATCAACCCATGAACAGATTAACAAACTATGATATATGTACAACATGGAGTACTAGAGAGCCATAAAAAAGATGGAGATTTTATATCTGTACTTACCCCGATGGAGCTGAAGCACCTTCTTCTTGGTAAAGTATCACAAGTATAGAAAATCAAGTATCCAACGTACTCAATACTAATACAAAACCAACAGAAAAACAACCACACACTACACAGAGAAAAACACAAGTATATTCAAGTTGGAGGGGAGGAAAAGGGAAAGAGGAGGAGGGAGGGGATACATAAGCTCTCACCTAATGGGCAAAACATAAGAGAATACAGCACAGACCCTGGATGAAGGGCTCAACTACAACTTCAACTTTACCTTAGAAATGCAAATAATGTAATCTAATAACTTATACCTTCACAATAATCTGAAATTTAAAAAAAATGTGAGCTGGGTGTGGTAGCCTGTGCTTGTAGATGCAGCTACCAGGAGATTGAAAGAGGGGGATTGCTTGAGGCCAGGAGTTCGAGGCTGCTACGCACTACGATAGTGCCTGTGAACAGCTACTGCGTACAGCCTGAGTAACATAATAAAACTTTGTCACTTTAAAAAAAAAAAGGCTTGGTGCCTGTAGCACAGTGGTTATGGGGCCAGCCACATACACCAAGGCTGGCAGGTTCAAACCCGGCACAGGTCAACTAAACAACAATGACAACCACAACAAAAAAGTAGCCAGGCATTGTAGCAGGCACCTGTAGTTCCAGCTACTTGGGAGGCTAAGGCAAGAGAATCACTTAAGCCCAGGAGTTTGAGGTTGCTGTGAGCTGTGACACCACAGTACTCTACCGAGGACAACATAGTTGAGACTCTGTCTAAAAAAAAAAAAAGAAGAAAGGTAAAAATGATGTATACTTATCCAGAAGGGTCGTTACAAGTGCAAAAAGTAAAATCACGTCAGTGTATAATGCTGCTGGTGAGAGTCCCATTACACCACTGTTCTGCCAGGAATAAACTACTATACAATGGCAACCTCAGACTCAGATTATCTAATTAAACTGTGTTACCATCCATACCCCTCTCAAGGATGGCCTCCAAGGTTGTAAACATTAATATCATCACTTTACCAGTACCATTAAAGAACACAGGACGTTTGCACAGAATTACAAGAGCTGAGTATATCATCCTGGGACCCAATGAGCTGTCATGAATTGGAAACGACTTCAGTTTGCCAGTCATCTTAATTTGGACACAAATGAAATACAGCAGTATTATCTGACAATACATAGTTAATACAAGATGGAGAGGTCATAGCTGGAAAACAAACTTCATAAAGTAAATATCTTATGTAAACTTAGATGTGGTGGTTTCTGAGCTGCTGGGGCAAGAGTGGCCAAGCTTAGCAATCATGGACCTTTGTCACTATCAGGCTGGACGTCATTACATACCACTCCCCTATGCTACCACTGAACCATACACCAGCCCAGGGGTCCTCAAACTTTTTAAACAGGGGGCCAGTTCACTGTCCCTCAGACTGTTGGAGGGCCAGACTTCAGGCCCCGAGATGAGTTGGCTGCTAAGCAGGACAGACAGCAGCAGCAAACACCTGGCGGGCCAGATAAATGTCCTAGGCGGGCCACATGTGGCCCACAGGCCATAGTTTGAGGACGCCTGCACCAGCCTCTTTCTCATTCATTTGGGAGATGATCAAATTCAAGGTTTACTATGCTTACAAGAAGGATTGTACCTGTCAGTTCACAAACCATGGGAAGGCTTACGTCAGAGATCTGGCCAATCCTGCATCAGCAGGCCACAGGCTTTCTTGGCCACTGATATTTGACAGTGCTGCCTTCTTCTGAGAACATATGCAATCTGGTCAATTTTTTCATACCCCAAAAGATAACTTACGTAAACTATATCAAGATATTAGAATAAAGGAGGGAATGATCTACTTGCCTGTTGCTCTGTCCAGAAAGAAGCAGCCCTGAGTGCCCAGATCAAGGGTGACTAAGCTGAGAGCCACCACTGCTGCTCACTCACTAGATAATATGAGACTGTACATCACTAAATGAACTTAGTAATTAAAGTTGGGGGAGGTCAAAATGAGATATAAAATACTTAACTAGGTACAGGGCAACATGCACTTAGTTAACTGCTAGATCAGGTTATTTTAAGGATCACTCTTAAACAACATACAAAAAGCCAAAGAAGAAACAGCAAGTACTAATTCTTTGTACAAAAATTACCTATTTTAGTTTTATTATAACATAAACACATTCACTGCCTGACTCTTGTATCTGAAGGCTTTTAACCAAAGTGGCATAAACCTGTGGAAACACTGCTCCTACTACCACAAAGAAGGATTATTTCCATGGAGTCACATCATTCCTTCATTAAAGACAACTATAAGAAAAACATTCTTCTACAGAAAAAGAGTTCTAGATAACTCTCACCAGCAGCTGCTCCATCTCCCTCCTTGGATAGAGAAAGGTACTGAAGTTAGGGGCACACATGCATGGAGCGCACTGAGTGGTCTGCTCTGAAAAAAACACTGCCAGAAGTCCAGGTGAGGCCCTGCTCCCAATGCGTGGGAATATCGATGGTGCTGATGAAGTGAAGAATGCCTTATAAACATCTATTATCTCAATTCTAAAATCATTTTAAGTGAAAAGCAATAAATTTTTCACCTGGTAAGAAATTCCAGTATATTGCTAACAATTTCCAGTATCTATTTTATAAAAAGAAACTTTAATAGTTTCTATACTTACCACTAGTAGTCTCACTTCTGGAGGTAAAGGCGGTTATTTTAATGGATAGAATATCTTTTTCCATGCATTAAAACCAAGGCTGGCAAACCACAGCTCATGGCTGGTTGTTTTTGTAAACATGCCTAGCGTCTAAGACAGCTTTCATTCAGTGGAGCGAAGCAGGTGCAACAAGACACCATACATGACTCACAAATATTACAAATAAAATATCTACTCTCTGGCCCTTTAAAGAAAGGTTTGCTACTACTGCATTAAAACATCATGATGTTATACCAAGTAAAACTTTATTCAAACAAAAACATGAGAACACAAAATACAAATGACGTGCTTGCTCTGATTCAGGCACTTTCAAGATCATAGTTTATTTATTACTTCAGATAAAAAGATAGTATACATATTAAGGAATCCCTTAAAATTCAACTTTAGAGTTATACACCATCTAGTACTTTTGCATTGAATGTTAACCAAAATGATCTCTAAACACCTGAAAGCCCCACTATTAACATGAACTATGGTAATAAAAATTTGACATTTATTTGTTCAATGTATATTATTTACATTATGAAACCAATGTTGGTAGGATAAACAGTGATAAAGAAATAGTAAAAATAAGCTTTAAAAAGCAAAGGTTTATATTCTTACGATGCTAATTATCATAATTGCATATAAAAAATTAAAACATAGCAGAGCTTTCTGTTACAAAATTCTTAATCATCTGAGTTGTAGTCATTACTTGCTATTCATTTACATGCAACATCTGCTAGGACTGACATTTGATTTTTTTTCCCCTAAAAAAGTGTGAGTAGGTAAGTGACATTTCAGAGCAGACATTAATTTACTGTGAACAGAAAAAAAAATCTGTACTCAAGATTGGTACTGGTCACAAGCCTCTTCCCTATGGAAATTATTAAAAAACAAAACAGTAAGACCACAAAGAAAAAAAATTCCAAAAAGGAGATGCATAGGCAAAGAGTACCATGAATGGCACAGCTCAAAAAATCTGGGCCCAATCAGACGCATGTCTTTTCCTCTCCTTCAATGACGTCTACTTTGCCATCACATAGCAATGACTTCTGAGGGGCACCAGGTATACAACTAATTAAATCTTGCAAAATACTAAGATGGGGGCAGGAGCGGCCAGAAGGGGCAATTTATATATAACTCAAACTATATACAGCATAACTGGAATGCAGCCCATCCCAAACTGGCTTTGTGAAATAATTGGACCTTTATGATTTAATAGTTAAAATTATAACAAGTGTAATAATACAATAGATTTACATGGGAAGCAAAATCCAAGGGGCATTTTTATATTAAGTATTTACTGTGCTGCTTCAATTTAAAAATAATTTGCTAAGTATACATCTCAACAACTGAGGTCTATGTAGAAAATGTCCTAATAGATACAGATATTTACCTTTGGTGAGTTGAAGGCCTTTTTGTGACTTCTGTCTGAATCATAGGCAGAATGCTAGACACACATGCACATGTGGGGCAACTCAGGCTGAGGTCATCCACAAGTTGTGCATGTGTGAGGAGACTGGAGGTGCTTTGAGAGTCAAAGCATACCAGAAACCAGAACAGGTAACAGTGAGAATGGAATGCCAATATGGCAGGAAAACTTTTTTTAAAAACAGAAAGAGGAAGGCCTCTCGTACCAGCAGAATCCGGCATACATACAAAAAGAAAAAGCCACCCACCATTTCATGAAACAAAAGCCGATTACAGTGTGGGAAAGTACAAACTGCAGAAAACCAGAAGCCAATAGAAGGAAATCTACTGGTTTACATGAAGGAGCGCGTCTCACTCTGAGCAGTCATTTAGTGAACGCCGCCACCACGGCCCACAGGACCTCGTTGGTGTTGGCCTTCAGACACTCCACTTCAGGGTCTAAGTCGAGAAGCTGCCGCACTCTCTTGGTGGCTAAATCGTACTGCTCATCCAGAAGAGGAGCGAAAGCATTCTCCAGGACATCCGAGGCGTGGGCCAGGTAAATGAGGGCCAGCAAGCGCTTGTCCATGCGGTGGGGGTCATTCACCCATTTGTCAAGAACAGCTTCTTGTACTTTCTTAATGAGGCGCTGCTTAATGTTGTTATTTGTAAGGGGATGCGTTGTCATGTCAAAAAGTAAGAAGTTCTGTTTCTCTGTTGTCAACACGCCCTTTTCCACCAGGTTTTTAGCTAATCGTTCCCGCACATTTCTTAACTGATAATGTAATTTTAATGGATTCCATGTCTCACCTAAACAAAAGATTTCAGAAATTAGAAATGATGAGTATTACACACTAATTTTGCAAAATTTTTATGCTATTAAAATGAACAGTAAAATCTGATCTTTCCCCCCAGAGAAATAGAAGAAATTCCAACAATGTTTTTCTCCTTGACCAGACCATGAACCGCCCCCTCACCTTAAGGGTTAGGCCTTTGCAATCTAAACACCTGGCACATTCTGAGGCAGAGTAGTCCCTCAAAAGACTAAACTGAAAGCAGTCTTCAAACCCATCACCCTTAATCTTATGTGGAAGAGAACTAATATAAAATTACGTTCCAGCCTCCTGCCAGCGGCTATCATAAAGCAGCCAATAAGATTCCCTCTGTCAAACACCAAACTGCAAAAGACAAAAGAAAAAGGCTTCCTGATTAATATACTATTCTTAAAACTGCTACATATACACAGCCTATAAAACTAATAAGAAAGCCTATTTAGGCCATGCTATTCTTTGGTAACAATCTAATTCTCCAGGAGGACAAAATTTTCACATTTTAATATTGCCATTGATGCACATTTCCTTTTGAAATAAAAATATTTAAAATAAAATCAATTCACTTTTCATTAAATTTTTGTTTTCTATATCGAAAACTAGAAGAGAATACACCAAAATATAATCTTGGTGTGGTGGCTCACACCCACCTGTAATCCTAGCACTCTAGAGGGCCGAGGCCAGCAGATTGCCTGAGCTCAGGAGTTGAAGACCAGCCCGAGCAAGAGCAAGACCCCATCTCTAAAAATAGCCAGGCATTGTGGCAGGCACCTGTAGTCCCAGGTACTTGGGAGGCTGAGGCAAGAGGATTGGGTCAGCCCAAGAGTTTGAGGTTGCTGTGAGCTAGCTGTGACACCACAATACACTACCAGGAGCACAGAGTGAGACTCTGGCTCACAAAAATAATAAAATTAATATATATATATTTAAATTTAAATTTAAAAATAATAAAATTTTAAAAAATATGTGTGTGTGTATATAAAATCTTGGTTATATTCAGGATGCATTTTCTTTTTCGCACTTTCCATATTTTTCAAATAATCTCCAATAACCACATAACTTTTTATAATTTTTAAAAAAATACTATAGGGCGGCACCTATGGCTCAGTGAGTAGGGCACCGGCCCCATATACCAAGGGTGGTGGGTTCAAACCCAGCCCCAGACAAACTGCAACAAAAAAATAGCTGGGCATCGTGGCAGGTGCCTACAGTCCCAGCTACTTGGGAGGCTGAGGCAAGAGAATCACCTAAGCCCAAGAGCTGGAGGTTGCGGTGAGCTGTGATGTCTTGGCACTCTACCAAGGGCAACAAAGTAAGACTCTGTCTCTAAAAAAAAAAAAAAAAAAAATTTATTTTATTTTCAAAACAGAATCTTACTCTTGTGTCCTGGGTAGAATAAGCTTGTATAGCTTTATAGCTGACAGGTATCTCAAATTCTTGGGCTCAAGCAATCCCCCTGCCTCAGCCACCCAAGAAGCTAGGACTACAGGCACCCACCACAAAGCCCAGATAATTTTTCTATTTTTAAGAGAGACAGGGTCTCACTCTTGCTTAGGCTGGTCTTGAACTCCTGAGCTCAAGTGATTGACGCACCTCAGCCTCCCAGAGTGCTAGGATTATATGCATGAGCCACCATGCCCAGCTGGCATTGAGGTATTTTTAAATATCAAACTAATAAAAAAATTGGAAATATCTTGTCCTGTTAACAATTACAGAGGGGCTCAAGTGATCCTCTTGACTCAGCCTCCCAAGCACCTGGGCCTATAGGCAGGCATGTGCCCCAACGCCGGCTAGTTTTCTATTTTTGGTAGAGATGGGGTCTCGCTCTTGCTTTGACTACCAATCTCAAACTCCTGAGCGCAAGTGATCCTCTTACCTGAGCCTCTCAAGTGGCTGAAACTAAAGCCATGTGCCACAACACCTGGCTAGTTTTTCTATTTTAGTAGTGACAGGGTCTCGCTCGTGCTCAGGTTGGTCTCGAACTCCTAAGCTCAAGCAATCCACCTACCTCAGCCTCCCAGAATGCTAGGATTACAGGCACCATGCCCAGGGAACTATTAAATTAATTAAAAAATTTTCAGCTCAGGTGGCACCCATGGTTCAGTGGGTAGGGCGCCCGCCCCATATACCAAGGGTGGTGGGTTCAAACCCGGCCTCAGCCAAACTGCAACAAAATTAGCCAGACATTGTGCCAGGCGCCTGTAGTCCCAGCTTCTCGGGAGGCTGAGCCAAGAGAATTGCCTATGCCCAGGAGTTGGAAGGTTGCTGTGAGCTCTGTGATATCATGGCACTCTACCCAGGGCAATAAAGTGAGACTCCGTCTATACAATAAAGAAAGAAAGAAAGAAAAAAAAAAGAAAAAGGAAAAAAAAATTTTTTTTTCAGCTCTCCAGTTGCACTAGCCACCCTCCAAGTACACACTAGGCACTTGTACCCAGGGGCTACAACGAGAGCACAGACAGACAACATTTTCATCATCACAGAAAGTTCTAGTGGACCTCTTTAAAATCTTAAGGTGCTGTCTAACAATACATTTTATTATGCAATTGGCCATAGATCATTATTTTACTACACTTAATATAATATTAATAGGGGGCTATGATAGACTAATCAGTCCTGGACTTGCCTTCTCACCATAATAGAAATCTAGATAAAATATGTGAAATGACTGTTTTCACAAGCTGGGCAAAAAAGCACACTTTCTGTTCACCAAACTGAGTCCCAGAAGAGAAACCTACGTGAGCCTGTGTGAGGAGATACACCAACTTCACCACCCCCTCAGCTGCCTCTGCACAGGTACACTTCCTTCTTTTTTATTTATATTTTTGAGACAGTCTCAGTATGTTGCCCTCAGTAGAGTGCCCTGGTGTCACAGGTCACAGCAACCTCAAACTCTTGGGCTTAAGCGATTCTCTTCTCTCAGCCTCCCAAATAGCTGGGACTACAGGCACCCACCACAATGCACGGCTATTTTGTTGTTGTTGTTGTTGTTGCAGTTGTCACTGTTGTTTTAGCTGGCGGCCAGGTTCAAACTCACTAGCCTCAATGTATGTGGCTGGTGCAGTAACCACTGTGCTCCGGGCACCAAGCCTACACTTCCTTTCTGTATCTCATTTTAAAAGGCCTGGCCCGAGTTCTACTTTCTCTTCCAGCTACTCAACTTCCCCCAAATTCCTCTTTCCTCTGAACTACTGAACTTTCAGACTTTTAAATTCTTGTCTGTTATCAAATTATTAGACTGATATAATTGTTCCCCAAATGGATTTTAAGAGTCTTTCAATCTGGAAAAAAAGAAAAAAGAAAGAGTCTTTCAGTCTGAAACCACCTGTTTTTTAATTTTTATAGCACCTATGTCAGTATTATTGCAATAATTGGTATTTGATACCGTATACTATCTTGAAGCAACTTAAAATTTTTTTTTTTTTTTTTTTGAGACGGAGCCTCAAGCTATCCCCCTGGGTAGAGTGCCATGGCATCACAGCTCATAGCAACCTCCAACTCCTGGGCTCAAGCGAGTCTCCTGCCTCCGCCTCCCAAGTAGCTGGGACC